>JAQFXV010000214.1:0-29384 GCA_034694065.1 Camisia spinifer
GGTTTAATAAAATTTAATGTCAAGACTTGCCATTCAAACTCTGTATTCTTGCAGTCGATGGTTCTTTTGCAGCCGTGTAGTGAATCTCTTTATTCAAAAACATTTTATTAGATTAGTTTTTTATTTTCTGATTAGAAAATGCTTAACAAATTCAAAATCTAAAGATTACCATAAAGTCGAATTGACCCTTGAGTTGATCCTAAACTATTTTTAGCATAACAACGATATGTACCTTTTGAAGGAAAAAATAAACAGTGGATAAAGTTGTGTAAAGAATATTATAAAAGAGAAAAATACCAAAATCAGAAGGTTCTATGTTTTTGATCGTGAGTTTCATATGTACTTTATATGTCTTTTCGGAATTAAACGTTTTAAACTTATCACTTGAAACAATCATATAATTATCTTCTTTAGTCCAATAATTTAATGATAATGGAAATGCTTCTGTATTGCAATCTAAAGTCACTTCTCCACCAATTGAAGCCCCAATCAATTGATTTGGAATCCATATCATTGGAGGAACTGAAAGCAAATTATATAATAATCACAATTAACAAGAGTTTTTGTGTACACCCAAAAAATTGTCTCAAAAGTTATTTTTCTAGAGCTAGAAAGCTATCGATTTCGACTTTTATGATTTCGATCCATTGAGTTTTGAACCAATTTATCATTAGATTTCTGTAGTGTACTGTTCATGAAGTTTAAAATAAAACATACTTTGATTGTAATGTAGAAATTTTGAAACTCTGAACAGAAACTTATGTCGAATATTTGTGATTTATTGAGCAATGGCTTATTCAAACTGACAAAGGAGTGCATTAACACTTACAATGAACTTGTAGTACTATTCTTCTTGAGACTGACGGCGGGACACCTGACATGAACAGAGGTATACCAACATATCATTAATTAAGAATTAATGTCAATTTTGTTATAAAAAATAGATATATTGTACCATTTTGTGCAATACACAGATAGGCTCCCATATGTAGTCGACTCACTTTATAAATTGTCAACTTTTCGCCCTCTAATGTTGTGTCTGTAAATAATATATATTAAGTTAGACCAGAGTTAGACCGCATTACAACTTGTAAAATGTTGATAACCTCTCTATCAATATATAACTTATTTCATACCATAGTCAATGCCTTGGTTTTTATTTTGTTGCCAATTGCCATGCTCTATTGGCTGATTGTCTTCTCTCCTCCAGATCAGTCTTAAAACAATATTTATTCAGTTTTAAACATCTTAAATTCAAAATTTCCCCAAACTTTCTGCACATTTATGGCAAACTTTTCATTTACATTGATTAAAAATATATCTTTTCCAGTGAAAATCTGGAAATAATTACTAAAATTATGATTTTTAAAAAAGGACACACTATTATAATTCGTGTTGAAATCTTATAAGACTGAAATCGTGTTGAAATTTTCAGAATAGAATGAAATAAATATCTCCTCAAATTTCTGAACTCATTTTATAATTATTACAATAGTAATGGATATTATTAATTGAAATTTACTTAATTTTTCATCAGTTCATAGGTCTAAAAAGTTTATAGTTTTTAAACAAGTCTCTAATCTTGAAAATGAAAACAACTTTTATTAGTATAAAATGTTTGATAATGACAAATGAGGTGAAGACAGTTTCTCTGACAGTTTTGTTTGAACAAGAGTTAAAAACGAAATTGAATGAAACTAAAGTTTAGTGAATCAAAAGAATTCATCAATAAATCGACTACTGTTGATGTGCTTTAATATACTTGAAGAGAATAAGCAACTTAAAGAGACATTATTGCAAGAAAAGACACATTATAATTGCCTCATCACACTATCACACTATCACACTATCACACTATCACACTATCACACTATAAGAAGCTCAATCAGTCTTATACGTAATGAGCAGTATTTTTTGTTTAGGTGCAAAAGAGCTGTTACATCAGTTCTCTTATTCTTTTATTAAATTAGTTCCTCTTTATATAATAAGAATATCGAGCTTTTTATCTAAGAAATAATGTATTTGACAATAATTTCAAGTATTTGTGGACATGTATTTCAAATGCATGTATGTTAGAAAATCTCTAAAAGTTAAAATTGCTTTGGAATCAAATTGGGAAATGAGCTATAAATAACTTATCTTAACTTTTTATGTGAATATCTAAAGAAATATGTTAATATAAACTATGCAAATATTGCAAACATATGCAGTTTCCGACTTAGTGAGTATTGGTATCTGTTCTCAGTTAACAGAAGCTTCTGCTTGCATAAGGAATACTCTGATAAATTGCAAGAGTGGAGAATGAATACTAGTACTAGTATTAGTGATACTATAAGTATACTTCTCAATACTTCAGCACATCTTTAATTTCAGAAAATCATTCTTTATGTTTCGATAAAAGTGCACAAAGTTATGACTAGGAAGAGAATAGTTAGCATTTCAATTATTCCTTGTATTTCTTTGACCAATAAGAACAACAAAAATTTATTCGAAAAAAACACTATAAATTAATCTTTCAAGTCGAATATGAATCAATTTCTCTGGTTAAGAATGAGAATAAAAGGTTTTTTATTTGAATCCGTCATAATTTAAATTTTAATATAATTGAGAGAACTTTATTGAAATGAAAACTTTCAATACTCATATGTATCGTAAAGCTAAAAAAGTTAAATAAATTCTAGTTGCTATCGTTGATGAGCAAGGGGTTTAAATTAGTGCTACGCCCAACCTTCAAGCTCGAAAACGGACCCCAACATTTTCGGCAAAATTTTTGCAAAAAAATTCAAAGAAATCACAAAATTTCGTTTATTTTTTAATTAATTCCATTAATTTAATTAAAACATCGATTGGTCTCAATGAAACTGCGTTTTGAAAATGAAAAAAGTTTAGAATCGTGAAAGAATATATTTATATAAAAAAATTTAACTTATGAGTTAGTAAATAATAAAGCTCTCAACACTCTCTATTTAAATATACATATATTATCGTTGCATATTTCCTAACCTTTTCATTAGTTTATCTTCAGTGTTAGGCAATAAATATTCAAATATATTTTCAGAATTGAAAAACAAGTTGACGTTTGAAGCGAGAAAATTAGAGATTTATTGTAAAAATTTAGGAGTAAATTGATCATGAAGTTTATAAGAATGCAAATAAAAAGTAAACTAAATTATCAGTTATGAACAGTTGAAATAAATTTGATTAACGTGTAAAAAATTCGTAAAAATAAATGAACCTTTAAAAGCGACTTTTTCTCATTTTCATTCATCCTTAATAATCAAAATCTCATAATGAGTCCTCATTTATGGGAATCTTAAGTTTTAGAAATTTGTCTTCAAAAATTAGATTCTCATAAGAATGAGATTATCAGTGAAAAACATTTATTATTCTTGAGCACCTGCTTAATAGAATATTTAGATACATACAAATTCTATTCATTTTGTTGTGAAGAATAAGGGATAAGTACTAACTATTCCTTTAATAAAAAAGTATTGATTACCGTGGATTCGGATATCCTTTGGCTTTGCATTTGAGGGAAACGTTCAAGTTTTCTCTTACCATTACATCAGTACTCGTTTCTGCATTCACAAAATCAGGAGGAACTAAGAAATCAAAATTCGAAAAATCTTTAAGCAATCAGAAACCATTATTGATTATTTTAAAGTAGTCTAGTTTTGCAAAAAGATTCAAATCCATTTTTTGTCCGATTCAAATCCGAACTCTCCTAAAATAAAATTGGATCAAAATTCATTTGGTTTAAAATATAATTTTTACAAATATTGCAATCAAGCTATGCTTAAATCATAATAAATTTTGTACTTTTCGGGTTGATTTTCTTCAACTATAAATTCATCTAAAATATTTTTTTTAACAAGAAGTTTGTTATGTGTTTTCAGATAATCTAAAATTATGATTAGACATAATATAATTGATTTATAATAATAAAGAGATTTGTCTGCCTGTTAATCTAGAGACAAAATAATTATATATCAATATTTGTGATCACTGATCAGTATGACCTTTAGGGTATTTCAATTTTGAAAATTGACCAATTGAATCCGCCGCTGAGTAAAAATTTACATTTATATTAAGAGGTTAACGGGTATATTCGCGCCATACATTATTTTGATTTTATTATAAATAAGAATGCTATATATTTAATCAGTTGCGGACCCAGTTTTTCCCCGTTCTCTAGAAGGGACTCAATGGCTATTAGATTATAATAATGATCTGTTTTCTTAACTTTAACTTTCAAGAAAGACTTCTTTATACCCTAATTATATTGATTTGTTCGAAAATTAAAAAAATTAGATGTTTTAAAGATTAAATCTATAATAATAATTTCTTACCAAAACTTATTGAAATAAAATGCTTTTTAAAAATACTCTACGTTTTAATCCAATGTCAGTCATGGTATAGTTGAGATTGTGATGCATTGCAACTATTTATTTAAATGTGGAGAATATGCACGAAAAATGTATGCAAATAGCAGTTTAAATGTTAGACAAACTCAATCTAATAGTAAGTTTAGACAGCTTTTAATCTGAGATCATATCTCTTAGTCTATAATTATGATAACTAAAATTTTTAATAATTAGGCTTATATTTGATCATTTAATTACATTTATTCAACAAATGAAAAATCGTTGTTATGGATATCCCTGATATGGCACGCATTAGTCACTTGATTGTCAGCAATTTTCATTGTTTTTTCGCATAGATAGACGGCTCAGAACTAACTACACAATACAGAAGAGTATCTCTCTGTATAATAACATCAATAAAAAATGACAATATAATGCTTTATGAAATAAGGGCATAAAGACGAGAATCGCAACAATGGATTGTTGAAAAGCATGTAATCTCATTGAGTTGGACTCAGTAAATGAGTGCAGAAATATTGAAACACAATGTGATGCTCACCCGTCACGTCCAAATATCCGACTTGACTTTTCATAGGCATTGTGTTGATTTGACACATATAACCTGTAATACGTTATAAATTACTTAAAATCACAATTTGTTAAACACAACCACATGATAATTAATCATAACAATTAAAGGCTAATAATTACCGCCTCGATCTGATTCCTGCACATTTTTAATATGAAGTGTCCATATTTTGTGGTCGCTTTGACTCAAACTGATGCGATTATTGCGTGTTATAACATGGTGATGAATTGTCAATATTGTCTTGCTTTCCACACGAAGCCACGCGACCTGTATTTACACAAAATTCACAAAATCAATCTATAGGATATGTTTGTTCTGCCCCAAAAATATTTGACTTTCAAATTATCAACTTTTCAAATGCATTCTTCACTCTCTTCACTATCATTGGTGTTTAGAGTCTACTGAAAATGTCGTTTTATGAATATGAGCATCATATGCACTATAGTCTTAATATGTTATATAAATTCACTCATCAAATGCATCTAATTTGAGTCATATATTCTGGTCCCAAATGCATAATTCTATAATATTATTAAGTGGTTTAAGTTAATAAATTAAAAACTTTCACTTTATCACAACTGAATTATGATCCGAAATATATGAATTTTGACGTTTTAATTTTTGATAAAAACTTATAAGTTATAACTTGTGGACTAATAGTATATTTTATTCAGTGATGAGAGCTATCATGAGAATGCTCAGAATTAAAAAAACTTTTGTAGCTTCGAGTTAAAGATAACACAAATAACTTTTGTAAATGTAAAATAGCTTCTATGGTATTTTCTTTATTCAGTTCTCTTTTTCGCTTTGAAGTTATTAATCATTGCTTTAGGTAAAAACTAAATAAAAAATCTATTACTGAAAACACATTTTTGATAAAATCTACACCAAATATGCTTTCATTGAAAGAAATATAAAATACTTATGAAAGTCAAGTTGTATTGTCGAGCAATCCAAAAAGTAAGTGCATTTAGACTCAAAAATGCACACAAACTCTCAGATGAGAAGAGATGGAAAAACTCAAAGAAATGAAATATAATATTCATATCAGGAGAAAAGATTAGCTTTAGTATTATTATGAAGAAATTGTATGAAACGCATCAATTGTGACAATTTTCATTTTGACACTATCGTGAAAATTCAGATATATTTCATTAAATGTGTTCTACAATAATATATGTATTGTATTATTATGAAAAATAAAATGCATGTCAATTTGGTCTCTAGTTTAGCGTAAAATTAAGCTGAGATAAGTTAACTTTTCTTCTTTTCAAGAATAAGTCAAACATTAAATTCATAGATTTCATCCCTCATTGAAAATTTGAAATTTTAAAAAATACTGAATTTTCTGAGTATAATTCTACCCATTTTTTTATTGCAATTTTGCAAAAAAGAGTTTGTATAATCATTCAAATAATTTTTAAAGCATAAGTTTTTTTCGAATAATTAATCAATTAGTACAGTATTTGCTCAAAACATTAAATTAAAATAATGTAAGAATGTTTGTTATTCTGTAAGATTTTTTTAACTTATATAAAAATTTCTTCTTTAAAATGTTATATTTTGATTTACATTAATGAATGCAAACTCACTCAGCTTTAACACATTATTCAAAATACATATAATATGAAAATATTTTCATTGGTGACTTTTTTTGTTAAAATCTCAACTTGTATTTTGTATTGAATGTTTTAACTAAATAAATGTAATGCTGTCGATGCCATCTTGAACTTATCATTCTTTACAATAAAATAAAGAAAATTTTCACGAAAGAGAGGATATACAAAGTCTTCTTTTGCTGTAAAATTGACTCATAAGCTGGTTGTGGGACTCAATTTTTTAGCCTTCGATCGATATTAGCTGCATAAATATTTTCATTTTGAAAATGAGATTTGAGATAAAAATAAATTTAGACCTTTTAATATTTCTGATCCACATATTTTTGCAATGATTTTCGAAGCTATTTATAAAATATTTGTAAAAGAATAAGAGAAATCAATAGAGGCTTATTGAGGTTCAGAGATAAATACTTAAGTCAATTCAATAGTAATGGAAAATATCTATTGCAATAAAATTTGATCTCTTAAAGTACGAGAAGTTTTTGATTAATACTAAGTCTTTCAATTTTTAATCATCACATTTCAAACTCTATTTATTACATTAAGTCAATAAAACTATCAATTGTTCAAGTTTTAAGAAAAGAATAATGTGTTAGAAAACTAAAATAGATTCAAAGTAAACGTTTTGCTAAACAAACAGATTATTATATAATAAAAAGCATTGAATAGACTAAACCCTCAAATCCCGGAAAGATTTTCTTAGAACTAATTTTTTTGAAAGGTTTATTGTCTTAGTTCATAAAATAAGGCAATTGATTGTTATATCATATCTCAAACCTTAGACCAAATAAATTTCTGAAAATTATTATCATCATTAAAGCAATAATTTTCGAGTTCAGTGATATTTTTCTACTTTAAGGTCTTATATATCTCTGGAAATCATAATTTCATAATTACGACGTGTTTTGGAAATAATACTTGATTTTTATCACTTATCCTGTAATTCATGGATTCAGGATTTCGTAAATTTAATTAATTTAGATTAAAAAAAATAATTAAAAGCAGTGATTACTTGACTCAAGCTTTAAGTGTCTTTATATTCGTTCGAATCAGTCTATTATATATTTGAAGACATACTATTGGAAGAATAGATTTTATATTTTTATAAACATAGCTCTCATGTAATGCATTATTCATATCACAATATTAACGAACAATACTAAAGAGCATCGCCTCACAAACTTTTTGTTGGGGCGAACCTTCCCTTTCAAAATACTATTTTTCAATACTTTCACTCTACATAAGTTCTACATTTTTGAAACTTGTTCTGGTATTTTCATTCTTCCAATATTAGTCTTTAAATCTCCAATGCTTTTGTGTGCCCTCACATAACATTTCTAATTCAACCACAAGAACGCACACAACTGTTTGAGAACCACTGCTTTATACGAATAATAATATCTCATCTTTTACTCATGAAAAAAGCAATTTCTTGTTTTTAAATGAATAACTTTCATGTTTGAGATATTTTATTCTTGAGTTCTGGTATTATTTCTGATTTTTAAAAAGCCAATAAATATTTTTAAATCAACAATTTAATGTTTTTTTTGTTAGAAAATTCTTTAACTGATGTTTACAATCATAAAGTCTTCAGATTAATGCAATTTTCAGTATGAGTCAAATTATATTCTTACAAACATCAAATGGTTTTCAATTCTGTTGATAGGTTTTTCATTCTCATAAAAGATCAAAAGTGATTTTCAAAATGATGATATACTATAGATAGTATACAGAAATACAAATAATATTCAGAAAAAGCATACATACTCTATAGGTTTCCAAATTATTTACAAGACATGGAAGTTTGGCATCTCTTCCTAATGCTATCGTGACATTAGGGACTTGATCTATGAATTCTGGTTCTTCTGTTGGAATTGTGTACCTGACAGTGTCCAAAAAAGAGCCTAAAATAAGATGAAAAAATTAATATTATAAGCTTTGAAAGTAAAGATAAGTATAGATTTATTTTGAATATGAAAAGTTTTGCCAAAATTATTTTTGTTTGAGCACAAAAATCCTTGAAATAATTTAAACACTAGAACTTGAGGACTGAACACTTTTATTTTGAGCTGACATTGAAGTAATTGTCAGAAATTCGACCTTTAAATAAAAGTTCAGTTATTTATCCTCACTATTCATTTCAAATAAGACAATCAAATAATTTGTAAGATATCTATATAACATGTTTTGAATAACCATTTGGGCTTTATTACAGTTGAAGCATTGAATATTCTTATTTAAAGTTTGTTAATATGAGTGCTGTTTCGCTTTCAACATTTTTCTCTTACTGTTCATCTCAATCATTCTCTCTCTCTCTCTCTCTCTCTCTCTCTCTCTCTCTCTCTCTCTCTCTCTGCTGAATAAATGTTTATTCTTCAACTTTACGCTCATTAATTATTTAACTTGAATGTAAAGAAATGAATAATTTGATATAATAAAGATTTCCGAAATCTCTTCAACTTTCACTATTTTATTTTTCATTTCGCTTTCAATTTTCGAGATTGGATTTCGCTTTCTTACACTTTCGCGTTTTAAAGACTAATTTAAAGTCTTTGAATTTGTGAGGCAAAAGACCACTGGTTAAAAGGTATCTGAGCTAAAAGCAGAATAACTTTGAGCAATCAAATGGCAAACAAACAATAAAACCTTTCAGACTAACACTTTCTTGTTCTAGTATTTGCCTTTCATTCTCATACAAAACCGCATTTGTTTGAATGGTTAGAAAAGTTGAAATTTATTCAAAAACAAAAAATATAAGTTTATGAAAGCACATAGAAATACATCGATGAAAGCTTTCTCTGTATAAAAAACTTTACCAAATACTTATAATTCATTTTCTGATAAGATGGAACTTATTTTAAATTTTAAATTCCCTCAAGAATCCATACTTTTTTACTAAGACTCTCAAGAACTAAAAAGTTGCTGAACTAAACTTGGGTTTCAATTTATCGAAAATTTCAATTATATTACAAATTCAACTTATGATTAATTTAAGTTTATTAACTTTACATTCAAATTTGAATACTTTAATATGAAGTTTCAGCCTTTTTAATATACAATCCATTTAAAAGCCTATAGAAGTAATGGAAAAAGACACTCAAACTGAATATTTTTCTGTCCCTTACGTAACCCATCGGTATAAAGGTTGGTGACTAAGGCTTTATATATCTTTAGCTACAAAAAAGATAAACTCTTAACACTTTTTATATAATTCATGGAAGAAATGCGTGAAATGCAGTCTGAAGTTCCCTTCTCTGGCATTTTAATACAATTGAAGTTATGTTAAGGGCTTTAAAAATGTAATTTAGTTTTATATTTCAAGTTGTAGTGAGAGTTTCATATCTTTTATGTCTTTATCTATGAAATTATAGCATAAAACTGCTAATAGAAATAAAATGAGATGAAAACCAAAAATCTTGAAAAGAATACTTGCATTGCATGAAAATTGAATATTTCTGAAAAAATTTCATATAGTATATTCAAAGCAGCTCTTTTTTGATTACTTTCAAGCCTACTTCAAATTTCTCTTTCATCCAGTTTCATAGAATATTATTTCGCGTTTAAATTTATTTTCAATTGCTTTATAGGAATTGTATAAATCAAAATTTTAATAAGTAAAACAAAATGCATGTGTAACTTATTTAAACTATTTTTTTAAACTTCGATCTTCAATACAAATAAGATTTAAAGATTTAGAAAATTGTGAAAAATGAATACAGTTCTGGTACTATAAAAATCTATGAGCTATTCACTGGTTCGATGGTTTGAATCATTTGATTGATTAAATATCTGTCAAATGAAGTTTAATTAATCTTCAAATGTTAAGTCAATTGAATTATTTTGATGTGACAATTGATAAATTAAAAATATAGATCAACAAAATGAAAAGTTTGAATATTGTCAATGAATAGAGGTATGAATTTGTTACTAAAAAATATAAACGATAAAAAGTAATTTCATAATAATGATGCACTAAGTTATGCACCATTTAGCTCAACATTTCAAATCATATCGTGTTTGTAAGCAATTTCTATAAATTCATAAATTGATTATATAATAGTATGTTAGCGCTGATTATAATTTATGTCTGACATCCGGTCAAATTTTTACGTAGAAATATTAGTCGACCATATTTTACATCATTGAACAGTATTTCATTTGTAACAATTTGTAGTGACTCTTTCCATATAAACAATAACTTAATTTCTAACATTATATTATTTTTATTATCAATTTGAAAGCTGTTTGTCCTAAATTAATGACTAAAACATTCATTAAATATTTTCTAAATGAAAGAAAGCTTGTTTTGGTATATTATGATACTATTGTCAAATTAGAAATGTTTATGAAGATGTGTTGAAATAATAATATAACTAAAGTGAATCATCAAATTTTTGAAAATAAAAACATTTTCAGTTATTCAAAAATGAATTTTGATTTCTAAAATGAATTTCATTCAGAATGTTTGGAATATCAGAAAGAGAAAGATCGATACTCTATTCGAAGTTAGATTGAATCGAATAACTGTTTATTATGAGTGCAATCTTGGAATTGCATTCAAAGACCAATATAGATATCGTTAACTTAAAATATAGTTATTTCATCTATATATCTTTGACGCTCTTTTATGTTGTTATATCTCTCAAATAATTGCCTTTAATATAAGAGCAATTATTATGAGCTTTTAGTTCAAAGAAAAGTTAGGATCAGAGGATAACTTGAAAATGAAATAAAATAGTTAATAAAGTGATTCGAGAGAAATCAGTGATCTCTCTATCTCTAAATATATAACAATTAGTTATCTTATATTTTAAAGACGCTATTACTTTAGGATTGTGTTGATTTTACTGGAGTCTTAATGAGCATTCGAGTTGATAACTTTGCAACTTATAATTCTGATCACTTGTTTTCAATTTTTATGTTAATCCCATTCTAATGATCTTTTCTAATTCTATCTCTATTTTATTGTATGACTGAATCACTTCAGCATACTTTATATTTATTTTCAATTTCACATAAAGTTCATTTTTCAAAACTTAGTCCTCAATAAATGACTTAAGATTGGAAATTCTGGTTAAAATTGGGAATTCTGGTTAAAATTTGATGATTAAATTGAAATTTGATTGTTATACCAATAAAAAATCAATGCATGTCTTGATTTGAAATTTGAAAGTTTAAGTATTGCTATGATTTAAATGGAGAATTGAGTTAATAGCACACAATTTCCTGACATCTGCTACACTCCTATACTTTTAGCGTGACTTTACATTCAATGCATTCCCTTTTTCTTTAAAAGTTACTTTTCACGAGTCGAGCATTTCACCAGCCATTCAATTACTTTATTGATTTATTTGAAAGAAAATAAGAGCAATGTTTCGTTTATTTAACTCGAAAAACATTTATTTTGCGTAACGATAATTGCATTAATAAAGACAGTTATTATTTGATATAATGTTATGGACAAAGAATAACTTTTAAATAGAAATCACAATAACTTTATGATCAAAACTTAATGAGCTTTACATGAAAATTCGAGTTTTGAGATTCATGATGAAAGAAGTTTTTTTTAAGGATCTCTAAAAGAATTTGAATCGATCTTAAATATCTGATCGTATACTTTAATCAATTTAGTTGAATTCGAAAGAATCAGTGAAGTGAAAGATCCTTTACATTCACTTTTATACGATAATTGTGAGCGAATTTTAAGAATGTATTCAATTAAAAGATACAGAAATAAACCAATAAAAGTAGAGTTCAAATCAATATCAACTATTTCGCTAAACCTATTTCGAAACTCGATTAAGAAACTATTTATCGTTTTTTCTTCCAAAAAGTTGAGTTTTATCAACTTGTAAAATCATAACTAAGTTATAAAATTATTTTTAAAACTTTATCAGCTTATTAATTATTATGATGGGCTCACTTGACTACCGTTTATCAAATTGATTACAGATAAATAACCGTTACCATAATAAAAACAAACTGAATTAGTTGACCTCAAAGACCTCGCTTATAACAAGAATTTGGAATCATTCTTCTAGTAAACAATTTTCATTTATAACAATTGCTTAATTCAAATGCTTTATATTTTGATTTTTAAAATGATGTAAATGTAAGTAAGCTCTCAGTCGTGGCAACAAATTAAATGAAGCCTTTTTGGTTACTATCCTTATAATTAATGTGCTTTTAGTTAATGTTTTACTCAAAAAGATGCAAACATTGCCAACACTGTTAACGTTTTCCTCGACTACATGTTTATGCAAATAAAATATCTCATCTGTATATCATTTTCAAAGCTAAAGCACTAAATTTAATTGCAATCATGATATACTTTACTCTCCAAAAAGCCATTATTTAAAGTTAAAACTGAAAAAATGCATTATTCTTGATATTTTAGAAATCCATTCACAATTCATGATTAAACAATGAAAGCTAAGAGAGGTACCAATAAATTTAAAGGATGCACATGTCGTGCATGTTCTATAATAGAGACTATTAGTCTGTTAAGTTATTTATTATTTGCTTAATTTTCGATAACACACCTAAAAATGATTATTGCGGGACAACAATAGAAAAATGGGAGAGGCGTTAAATTTATTGATAAAATCATAATAATGAATCATAACGTGCTCTCACTATTTCTACCATTGATATTAATTAAATAAAATGATTAATATCTATCATAATGGAGCTTTTGATTATATTCTAAACTTATAAAACTATTAGGCTTAGCGAACTTTTTTGTTATAATTCATTCCCAAATTCGCATATATTTTCAAAAATAAGTGTATCATCAAAATGATGAATGATATCCTCCATAACAATCGCTAAAATTGAACAAACTATTTGACAGAACATTATACCATCGAATGAGAGGAAACAACAACTTTGATATAACTTTTTAGTTTGAAAAAACAATAAAATCAATGTATTTTATATTTAAAATAGTGTCAAACATTATTAAATTGCAAAAGTCACGCAAAGTAACAATTTGGCAAAAAAGCTTAATCTAATATTGAATTTAGACCAAAATAATGTGACAAAAAAGATTGCATATGACAGGAGTCAATATAAAAGTTTAGGTAAGATATAAAAAGATAACATTCTGTTTAAAATGGAATACTTAATACTCTTTTCTGCAATATAAGTATAATATGAGAATTGAATGGAAATATTTGGAAACATTTACAATAGCCTATAAATGCATACACAAGACTTCTTTAGTAATTCGATACTTCCTTTGAGGCCATCATGTCATTGAGCATCAAGAATAGGAATGATATACGGATGTTAGCAAAACAGGAAAGATTGGCTGATGTTATGTTACTTTCGTTACCGGATATATATGATAGTCATATTGGGTTTTGATGTGATTATTGCGTTACTTTATTGTTCGCTTATATCATTGCTAATACTAACTATAGGAATATTATTTAGCAATTGGCACCTCAAATACTGCTCACTAAATTGCAATCAATTTATTTAACAATTTTGCTTATATTGCTTCAGAGGGATTACGACTAACTGTTAGAGCATGCGTTCGCATAAACCTAAAAAAGTGCGATCAACCGACTCATAAATTCACTAAAACGGGTCATCTCTCGAGAATGTGTTAAATACCATTGATATCAATTTCTTTTTTCATTATATAAGTGCAACGCATAATACTTTTATTATAGCTCAATATTAGAGCTGACTCTAAGGCCTTAACAAAATGCACTTTACTATTGAACTAATATCATATTAATAGCAATGCTTCTCATTATTGCATGAATTCTGTATGAATGCATTTTGCTTTTGCTGAATTTCGAGTCAAATATTAAGGGCTCTCAAAAGAATTTCTTAGAATACCATTTATTACAGGAAAATTCCTTTAGCCACCAATTTTTCATTTCCGAATCTCTGGAGATAGTTTACTCATTTATTGTATTAATCAAACCAAATCTTATAAGAATAAACTTATGAGTATTATTGACACTTTTTCAGTTATAAATAATAATTATGCTATCTTTTAATATTTAAGCTTTTCAACATTTTTGTAGTGATTCAAGAAAATGTCATTTTATCTAATGCCACACTTTTTAGGGATCAAAATTTTAATGCTTTGGCTAATGAGCATGTTTATTGTCAGTTCACTTTAACTAGAATAATGAGCTTTTCAACTGATGAGTCATCAATTAAGGTCTTACTTTAAATCATTTGACAAAAAATTACTAAATTAATACCCAAAGATTGATATAAATAATCTATTTTCAAATTAAGACTTTAACACTCTTTGTATTTGAAGATTTTAAAAAATTATCTGCACTTTAAATTATATATCGATTTTTTGTTAAAAGTGAATTTTCACGAATACAAAATCGATCAGTGATCGGATGTCTTGAACAGAATTCTGTAGCAGAACTTTAGTCCAAAAGATATGCTTTTGTCAAAGTATTTTTTCCTTCAAAAGGCTTAATAAATATTCAATATTAAGGCAAAGAAAATGAAGAACTGACTCATATAGTATAGCCTTAAAAAATAGTAAACATTTTTATCGAAAAGTTTGAGTTTAGATTTTGAATGTTTTGAAATATTAATGTCTTTGACTTGAATGAAAACAATTAGTTCTTAGTTTTCTATTCATGTTGAAATATTTTGATTCAACTAAAAAAATATTACCATATTTTGTTTTGAACTTATTTTGAATCTTTTTTGAGCTCTTAAAAGAAAATGTTTTTACAGATGAATTTCTTTTGCACATAATTTCATTTGTTGACAGTTTTAATCAATTCATTTGTGTCAAATTGCAGATCAAAATTGGTATTTTTAGCTGAGTTTAATATGATCTCTGAAAGTTATATGTCTGGCAACCGATGTTATGGATTGCATAACGATATAACTCAACTATAGTCCAAGCCTTTGAAAGAAATACTTGACTTAATACAGTGCTCAACACTTTGGAATTTAACACACTCTACAAAAGTAATTCAATCAGAGGCTCATTTGAAATAGGAATAGATCACAATTATTGATTGCCAAAAGTTCATTCATTAAAATTAGGAATATCTGTCATTCAACCAATAATCTTATAAATAACCGATAATTAGGATATAAAAGTCACAATTGTTTAGCATAGAAAAAACAGATGTATAGATATAACAAATAATGTGAACTGGATTGTGAAAATCGAAATATACTAATATAATCTGGAGATAGAAAAATTATTTTCAAACATAGTTAATCTATATTAAGTTATTCAAAAATGTGTCTGTTTGTCTGTCTGATCCCTTATAGAATCGGCCCCTGGACGTGATACAGACTCAAGACGAGTATAATTAGAACCAGTATGACCTAAACCGGAACACAAAATTAAAAAAATTCTAGAAAAGTGACCAAAGGTCAAGTTACCGAGGTTCAAAGTTTTGCACATAATGCTTTTCTATGGGAAAATTTTTAACTGGCTTTATTATTGCAAAACCGTTTCTAGTATAAGAATAATATTTGATAGCATATAAATCTATGTATAAATAATTTATTTCTAATAGCAATGCGATGAAAATTTGTTCAATAAATAATGTAAATTACGAAATTGAATGATCTAAAACTCGTAAATTCAAACTAATGCTACACTCAATTTAGAAAGTTTTAGTAAATATATTGAAAATTCTTAAGGGATGTCAAAAACTCCAAAAATTATTGAGAACATAAAATAATTAAAACTTAGTCAAAAGTTTTATTGCTGAATGAACTATAATTGTCAACAGAGGCACAGATGAATCGCTAGTTTTCTTAATGGAAATTCAAATTTGAAAGCTATCGCCATATTCCCAGTTCGTATTTTATTTCACTATTCGCTTAATTCTAACTAAAGCCAAAACTAAACCCAAGTTAAAGCTAAACAACTTTTCAAATTATATATTTTGCTTGGTTTGCATTTAAGAAAATATTTTATAATTTATTACTAGTTTATGCCCTCTCTATATCTATAAACTTATCAAACATTTTGAAATGACAGCTTATTTAACGCAATACTCAAGCGATTAAATAGAATTGTGTGCTTTTTTCACACAGATTATATGAATCCCTACTATTTCTAATTTAATATCTGTTCCATTTTGTTTAAATCAATAGAGAGTAGAAAAGAACCATTTTTTGTCATGAATGACATGTTTTTCTGTCTAACTGTCGGTCATATCGATAGCTGACTAATGCATCTTTCGATTTGTTTCCTTCCTATTTGAGTCCTAAAAAATGGAAAATGATGTAATTGTGTCATTCAGGGAAAAATGATGGCAAAAGTTGCGATGAAAAAGCAAAAATATAAAGTAAAAGATTCCCATTGAAAATGACCGATAGTTTTATTTAGGATTTTTGCGAATATCATTTTACTTATTTCAAAATTGATTGCTTTCGTGGACATTGAAGGTTGAAATAAAGCAACTGAACCAACAGAAATAGAAAGATCTGAAAATAATGATACTTCATTTTTTTATTTAGCAATTAAAGTGATATGTGATATGTGATCGTTTCTTATAGCTATGGAAAGAAGAAATTATATGGTCAATGATTGAAACAAAATATCAAATTAAAAGTCACAAATGCATAAATGTGAACAAAATTCATTACATTTGTATTCAGTCTCATTGTTGAGAAAATAAATGTCTACTGTTTAAAATGCACCATTTTATCCATTGCTGACTTTTGGCGAAAAATTAGTGAAATTTGTAAGAGGAAAAAAGTGTGAATCACTTCGAATGAAAAGCAAAACCGAAGTTAAATTAAACTTGATATACCTTATTATTGCATATGTTCATGGATTTATTTGATAAGTGCAGTATTTGATTAGGTATCAGTTTATTAGTAGCTGAATGTGCTCTCACTAAAGATATTTCTATATCAAATTCAAACAAAATTTGGTGAGAAGTGGTATTATTATTGATCAAAACAAAAATAAGGAGAGTTTTCAATAACTCAAAACAATAGATAATATATGAGCAACAAAATTAAACTAATTTATTGATTTCTATAATACACAGAAGAAAACGCAAACTTTTTATATAATAAAATCCAATATATAAATACATTTTGGTTTGTTATGTGTTTGAAGTTAAATAGCTGTGAAAATTTCTAATCGGTCTAAAATTATATTTATGGCTAGAAATGAATGAAATAAATATGTTGAAAACTATATTAATAAAAGTTTAAAAAGCTATTTTGTTATCTCATGAAAAATCGCGAAGTAATGGAGTCTATCAAATGCTTTATAATAAAAACCATTAATAAAATTCTGAGCTCTATTCAAATAATTCCACTGACAAAAAATAGATTAGAAGAGCGGAGTTTTTTAGAAAATCACTTTTTTAGAAAAGGGTTCAATTTTTAAGTTTGATATTTGTTTTTGAAAGTTAGCAAATATTTGAACCGAAATTGAAATTCTCAAAAATTGAACACATTTTTAAAAACTTTTTCACAAGTTTAAAGTCTGTAGAAAAACATTGCATTTAATGCACAAAAGCGTTGAATTGTGGAAAGGGTTCTGCAAATCAAAAAGTTTGAAAGCCTTTGTCTTCTTGTTAGCGCTTAAGCATAGAATCGATAATTGCATTTGACATCTCAAAGACAAATGTTGTCTTTTGGAAATGAGTTCGATTACTTTGCATATGAACCCAACTCTATTGTGTAATTTGACATAAATATACTTAATAAACATTAATCTAATTTTAATAATAAATCAACAGAAAATGATTTAAAATTGCAAATGATGTGTCAAATCCATTAATATTATGGAAAATAATCTGATATCATATAAAATTACAGATACAAAACTCGTTTTATGGATTTCTCACTAGCTTTTCATGAGATGTAAAATTTAAGCAAATGTGCGAATGACAGCTCTTTTAGAAAAGTATTGCGAAAAAGCATTCATATAAAGCAATGAAATTGAATAAGATTTTGAGTATGAACTTAAACGTTTGTCATATAGATTATCATTGAATACATCAAAAGATAAATATTTTGATTTTCACGATAATACAATCAAATAATAGGCATAAACTCTTAGAAAAAATGCTGATTTTTCATCTGTTCTCAAGATTCAGAACTTCCTGACATTTTTATCACAGTTGTAAAAAGATTAATAATAGTTTTATATCAAAGGTTCTAAAATATATCACATAATATTTAGAATGCTAACAACCCCAATTTGAAAGATGAATAAGATATTTGATTCTCACAAATCCTGAAAATTTATGGGACTCTTTGTTATAATTTGATCTCAAAAACAGGCCCACGAGAACAGAAATACTGGTTAACGATAATGAATAGAAATAAATTTTTATGATTCAATCACATAAGTTATACAATATATTCTTATTTGCAAAGGAAAACTATAAGAAACACTATAATTTACTAGCACTCGATTTATATTTTCCTGTAATCTCTGATATGAAATAATTTGAGTCAATTGTTTACAATGGGTTTAGAAACATAGATAAGCAAGGTAAATTTTAAAGGGGTTCAGCTGACGAAATTCGAAGTGGGTGTCAAAACTCATCGTTTTTATAAGGGAATATTTTCCGAAATCGACGATATTTTTTATTTTTTCGAATTTTTATCAAAAATTTTATTAAAAACAAACAAATTTTTCGAGAAATCTTAAGGGGGGGTTCAATTTCTAAACTTTGAAGGTAGATGTATGAAAATAGTTGAATTATAAGATAAAATAATAATAATAATATATTATGTTTATTATTGTCTCGAAAACTCTTAGAAATATTTTATTTTCTCGAATTTTTTCAAAAATTTAACCAAAGACTTTCTCCAAAAATCTTGGGGGGTGGGTCCGATTTTTGGGCTTCAAAGGTAGGGTGTCCTAATACCTTCACCCCCTTGCTTGTCTATGTTTAGAAAAGTTAGTATTAAATTGAAATAAATTGAAATGATATAAGAAAAAAGGGCATGCAATAAACTAATTTAAAAATATAAAAGTAAACTACAGAACAATTGAATAGTGTTAGTTCAGAGTTAATAAAAAAATTCATTTTTTTGTTCAATTTTTATAATTGATTGAGGATTTTGATAATTTATGAATATTGGTTTAATGTTGTGGTTTCATAGGTTTTATGCAATTATGAAATCAAAATTTTGATTCGAGTAAATATTTTTCGGTTGCTTTGAAGAATAGATCCAATTATTCATTGTTATCTTTCATTGGCTGTTAGGATTTATCATTCTTAATTTCATTTCACAGAATAGTTCATTGAATGTGAATTAAATAAATCTAATAAATTCTTATATAAGAGTGCAATGAATTATTATAATTTGCATTTCGTACTCATTTTGATAGCAATTACTGCGATAAGTGGATTGAAATGAGATATTTGTTTAGAGATAAATTGAAAACAAAGGTATTGCAAATAATAGTAAAAAGAGTAACACTTATAAATTATGAGATGACTACTGGAAATGTAACCTTCGATAAAACAGATCATTGTGTTTGTGATAACTTCAAACTAAGCTAAAATTGATGCTTTTCATCATGAGTTTCTATTATTAAATTAGGACTTTTATACTTTACTATAATTTTAGAACTTCTAATTCATCTGTTTTTATATACATTTAATTGATTTTTATGGATTACTTTTCTGCCAAATTTCATTTTACTCAAAAATCTTGCGTCGAGTGTAAGAAAATTTCTTTAACCTTAGAAAAAAAGTTACCGATTGAGTAGAATTACATGCTTTAAAAAAGTATGATTTGATGGTAAGGTTTTGCAATAATTGAGTAAAAGCTTGTATGATGAAAGTGATGATTCATTCAATTCGATTTTATTCATGATTTAATATTTGATGAGATTTATAAACTGTTTTAAATTTGACTCAATCTTTGTTCAAGAATTTGTTTAATAATTAAAACTTTATCTAAATTATTACTACAAAATGTAATACTTTTACTATATATTAATCATAACAATAATATTGACTAATCTTTTAATCTTAAACATTAATATTCTATTGATTATGAAATGTGTCGTAAAATTGTTCACTTTTGCAAAAAGCCTTCAAACGAGTTGTGCACTCACTTTATCTAAAATTTATAACTTGTTATAACTGTTACCTTCTTTTAAACTCAATAAATGCAATATCTCTGAACCTGAAGAATATTCAATAAAAATCTTCTTTACAATAATATAGGACTTGACATATAATATAAACTCTTAAACTTGAAATACAGAAATTTTTATAGAAAAGTTGCAGTTGTTTTTCATATAAGTTATTATACAATATGTTGCAGAACAATTGTAAAGATAGAATGAATTTAATATTCTATTTGTGACACATATTGTACTTGAGCTCAAATAATTCTAAATTTATTTTTTGTGCACTTTCACAATGTTCTATCATTTATATAAGAATGAAGTGATATTTTCTCACAGGTTGTGATTTAAACTTATTAGTTTTGATTATTGGTATCGGAAACAGAAAGTATAGTGTTTTCTGAGTTGACACAAAAAGTGTGGAACGTTTGAAAGCAATGACACGAATGTTTTACTAAAAGTTAAAAATAGGATTAACTGTACGACAGGGGCCAGTGTTTTATTAGGTATTTAGCAATGCTATGGTCTTTAGGGACACTCTTCTTCTCTCATTATTTGAATGTAAGTTAATTCGAAATTTAGTCAATTACTTCTTAGCAAATTTGTTTTATTTATATAACTTCACTTCACTTTCGTTACTATTTATCATTCAAGAGTTAAATACAAAACTTTAACACATTCCGAGTGTTATTAAATAAGTTTAATAATTCTATTTATTTACTTAAAGCTAAAACAAACAATCTTTAGATCTAACTTTTTTCATATCAGTATTCAATTTTCCGAATTCTTGTTTACAAAGTATTAAAGTGTTTGTATTTTTAAAAAATTGGGAGAAAAAAATTAATGAAATGACTCACAATCAAAACAAACTGAAAGAATTACCATAAATTTTGGAAAAAGCAAAAAGTTATAAAGCATTTGAAATTGAAATCGACTTTTCAGCAGTAAAGCCAACTCCTGAAAAATGAACACAAATTGTGTTTTCAAAACTTTTCAAAGCATGAAAAGATTCGTTTTTTCAAAACATTAAATTGAAATAAAGACAGATAATGATGTTTGCTGTGAAAAAATGACTATTTTTCATCTTCTTTTTTATTAGTTTATGTAAATATTAATACATACCATCATCGATGCATTGAAACTCTTTCATTAAGATCAGAGCAACAAATGACACAAATAAAGTTTTCATTATCACTTTATCACTATTTTATTGGAGATCAAATTGTTTTAGAGGAATGTTTTCGGTCAGAGAAAGTTTTATTTAATAAGTTTTATTATAACTTATAATATAGTTTCCTTTCACAGATTGAGCTGAAGAATAAATTATTGAGAAAATAGTTTTATAATATGCACATATTTTGATGAAAATGACATTAGAAGTAAAGAATAGAAAGTTTCATTTCAAGGAACATATATAGTGACAAATGACAAAACTATCATAATTTAGCATTGATTTGGAATTGCGGGGCGAGTGGTTTCAGAGCCAGAACTACATAAAGTGAACAACTCATGAGTAGGAGTTAAGTCAGTAAACTGTTTAATCGATGTGCACAGTAGTGATATGAGTACTGTATGTAGTATTCTGTACTACTCTGTACATAGGGATTGAAAAGTGCAACTTCGCAGTGAAGCTGATTCATGCATTAGCTCTGCATTGAGTCTGCATTGAATGACTCCCTTTTATATTAGAGGAGAGATGCGATGCGCAGAGAAAAACCAGAATGAATGGCACTGATGTTAATATAAAGATAGCTGAGATCATCCGTATATACCACTAGTGTATACTGCATAACAACCGATCGCAAATGCTTTCTGGCATATGTATAGAAATATATTGACATCATTTTGTCGACTTGGCGTTCCTTTTTTGCTTATGTTTTTCGAGAGATGATGCTCTCATTCTCCCTCTTTCTCTCCCAACTCATCTTTATGTGATCGCATTTTTGCTCATTATTATGTATGAAATGTGCAAAAGCTCTGTCTGTTTATAACGAATTCCTAAGCATAAGAACCTCAAAATTTGAATTAGAAAAGCAATGCTGTCTCGAGTCACCAAATTTGAGTTTACTTGCAAATGAACAGAAGGATAGCATACTCTGCTTTTTTAAGCAATGATCCATCTGTTAAGTCTGTTAGGATTCTCCAATTCCATGAAACTTATATTTGGATCAATTATCGGTCGATCGATACGAATCAAAATTCAAGAAAAAGAGACCAACTTTTTAAGCACTAGAACTGAGAATATTTTATTAAAATAGAATGATTATAGACTACACATACATTTCTACAGTATTTCAACATTAGTTTAATGGATTTTTCTCATTCAAGGAAAATAGACTTAGTTTTGACATTTTCTCTTTTGTTCCATTATTCTATATCAATATTAATTTAATTTTTAATCTGAATAACTCAATAGTAGTAAGAATAGTGCTATCAATGCCTGAGGAGAGCGATGAAAAAAATAATTTGAAACATTAAACCAGAAAAACGGATACCATTTATTAAACAAATTTTGTCTATCAGTTGACTTAAACTTATTCTTCGCTCTAAACTTATTGTTTGATTTGCAAAAAATTCAGTTAAAGAAATTACTGGTGCTATCGATATATACAATCTAACAAGTATTACAAGTATTTTCCTGTTAACGGATGCCATAAATTGAAGTTCATCTCATAGAATATCATAGAATTGCGAACAATCAAATCCTTATTCTTATCTTAATGGTGCGCTTCCATGAAATATTGACAAGAAAAACAAAAAAGTGAATAAAATTAGTTGAAAGAGTGCTTGCATTGCACTTTCTAAAACTAAATTGCATTTTAGTGTTATATGAGAAGAATAATAGACTGTCCCCACTTTGATTAAAACACAAATGTGCACTTTATCAAATCCTTTGGATCTATAATAAAGATTTTAACTTTACTCCAAATAAGACTTGTCTCGTTAAATAAATTAATTCAAAAGTTTTATGTAAGTTTAACGGAATCGCGACAAACATTTTCTCAACACTTCATGTATTAGTTCTATCAGAAGCAAAATATGGCTTATATTATATTTCTTTGTTAATGACTTTTACTATGCATTGTATACGAGCAATGACTTATAGTCTATTGTTTTCTTTATAAATGTTCATACTGTGAGACTACAAAAAGGTGAGCTCAAAGATTCCAACGATTCCCCCGACACACAGTTGGATATACATTACGATCAGTCGACTATAAATTTATTAACTTTTCGGTTCAGTTTAGTCTTCAATCATATTAATAAACTATAATTTTTTGCGACTAAATTAGTTAATAATAGGGAATAAGTGAAAGTCAGAAGAAATGATTAATTAGCAAAATAGGAATAATTAAGAAGATCTTTGAGGGATAATTAAGTTTATTTGATGTTTTTTCAAGCATGAAATTCAGAAGCATTAAGTAATTTAATAAATAGATTGTAAGTGTATATCAAGTTTAAATAGAGCTGAGGTAGAACTGAGGCATCAAATTTTGATGCGACGCATCATATTCTGAGTAAATTATATCAAAGTTTAAGATTATACCAAATTTAGAGAAAACTTCATATATTAGCTCAAATTCAAATATCAGATGAACAGTTTACTTATTCAAATAATTTCATAAAATTGTCGATTTTAATCAAATTTTCAGTAATTCAAGAGATTTTCAAAATTTAATAAAAAACGGATGACAACTAAATGAGTCAATTCGGTGACAAAAGCAAATATTTGCATACATTTAGTTTAACCTCAAATATAGCAAATAAAAGTTATTTCTTTTAAAAAAATATATGTGAACTGATTTACAATAAAAAATTGAATTTCCAAACAATAAATATTGAACACTGATATTATATGAATATTTCATTTTTGGAAACTTCAGAATCAAAACTAAACTAAACAATGAGTTATTATAGTAGAAAAATAATAGCAAAGACTTGTTATTGTTTAGAGGGGGGTCTTCTTGTAGTACATTTCCGATAAACTTAAGTTAATAATTCTTTCAATTTGGGTTCTAAAAATCGATTCACGCCTTGAGGACCGAAAAAAAAGAATAAATATTGAAATCGTAATTTTTTTAGTCTTAATAGAGATGGTGTTCAAAATATAGAATAAGGAGTTAAATGAAAAAAAATATCAGAACCGATTCAAAAATTTCAAAAGTCGCAAATATTGAGAAAAAGTTCAAACTTAACAAAACTCGATATTTTTGCTCTCATTGTTTTCAAAGATCTTGTCTGCGAAGGAAAGAAGGATTCAGTTTTTAAGTAAGTTTACAATAATGAATGAGATATTTTTTTCTATAATATGGATTCAAAACTTTTGTTTTCTGGTTTGATTCCTACAGGCCTTGGGATAAAGATATTTCGATTTTGAAACCTAAACTTGAAACGATTTTCAATCCTAAATGCAGACACTCTGAAAATCCTCGCCATCATGAGAATAGAGAATTTGATCCCTCTTTTGAGTCATCAAATATACCCTTAGCATAGCATTAAAAGCTTGCAATTTCAATAAGCAATTATACTTACACTGGAATTTCAATCTCGTGAGCTGTGAAGTTGATGGCAGATTGCCTGACATGAATAAATACAAATTACATCGTTATTGAATGATTAAAATTTAAATTAAGTACCGTTTTGTGATATGCATAAAAATGCGCTCATTTGCAATCGATTAACTTTGGAAATCGTCAATCTTTCGCTTTCATATATTGCATCTGAAATTAATTAAATAATCATTTTGCAGATAAATTAAAGAATTAAATAGAAGCTTAAATTTTAATTAAATATAAGTCTTGAATACCGTATTCAGTTCCATAATTATAACTATGTTTCCAATTTTCTTTTGTTATGAAAGAGCTATTTTCTCTTCTGTTTGTATTCAATCTGTTTCATTGAATTCAATGCATTTTCTGTTATTATTCGCTTCACAAATATTAAAGTGAGAATAATGTGCAACATGTAGTGCAACGCATACTATGTTGTGCTCATATATGTGAAAAGATTGGATTATGTCTTATAAAAGCATATAATCCAAGGCATATGCAAAATACAAATTTAAGGTTTAAATAATATGATTGTATGGGAAAACTACTTAAGGATATAAAGAATAAATTCCATTAAAGACTTGCCGCTGTGACGGATATCCTTTTGCTTTACACGTTAGTGTGATATTCAAATTTTCAGTCAGCATAACATCAGAACTTGTTTCAGAATTGATAATATCAGGAGGAACTAGAAAAATATCAACTATTCAAACATACCAAACATTTCTACGCTTTCTCATAATCTTTACATACTTTACGCTTAATTAATTAAACAAAGAGTTTTATGTGGTATAGTTATAGCTGTTTTAACTTTTACTAATTAGCAATTACTGAGTTATGAGTCTTAGGAAAAAAGAGTTATCTTAAATCGGTATAAAGTATAGTTGTTTTAATTGATTCACATTATCATCCGTTAAATAAAAGATAATATAAAATGTTATCAATCTTTATAACCCAAATACATGCAATGCCCTGAAAAAATCAATGAAACGACTACATAGACTATGGCAGTCGTTAATTTGTTTCGGTTCCGGAGAGATAGAAACTTTTCATTAATATGGCACACATTCAGTTCTACTACGAGTTCTTGCTGTCAGCGTTTGATCCTTCCCTTCTTTCCCCTAATACTAGACAAAAACTGTTCAAACATTTGCACGGATACGATAAACTAGTTCTATCTCTACTGCTTCTCTACCAGTACATTAATCTAAGATGTGTAATAGTGAAAATGCAACCCTTACTCAATGAGAAAAACACCACAATTGCATCAGTGGATTGTCGATGCAACTCATCTGATTTATACAGATTCTACTAATGAGTCAACGGAAAACACAATCACAATTTTATTCTCCTTATATCAACCCTAAAAACCCAGTATATTCTTCTCAACTCTAAACAAAAGTATAGCAATCGCTTACTTATCACATCCAAGTACAGAATCTGTACTTTTATTGGCACTGAATTAATCTGACACATATAGCCTGGAAAATAAATGATCCTTAATATTAATTTCTAATTACATAATATCAACAAATAAACTATAATAAATGTCTGATTACCGCCGGCATCAGATTCCTGAACATTTCTGATAAGTAGTGTCCAAAGCTTGTTATCACTTATATTTAAATTAATGCGATGATTGCGTGATATTATTTGGTGATCGTTTGTCAATATTGTTGCGCTCTCTATTCGAAGCCATGATATCTATAATTATTACTTAAAGATAGATTAATGTTGACGCAAAAAGTTATTTATCTGTAAAATAATAATAAAAAATGTTTTTATGGCAAAAATTGTCAATGGTTTTTGTTCTGTTCAACGGAAATAAATATTGATTACGCGATACACTTAACTCAAGTTCTTCTAAAATATCATTCAAAGCGATGAATAATTTCTGTAATAATGATTATTTTATTGAACTTCAGAGAATTTAGAATAACTTTCAATAAATTTGAGATGGTTTATAGTGGAAAACATTGCTCTAACTTTATCTATATTTTCTATTTTTAGCATATTGTGCGTCAGTATTATATTTCATTGCGAAGCACTCGTAAATTCATGCGGCACTTGTGCTATGCAGTTAAGTATGCTTTAAAGATAAAATTGATATCTTCGAGAAATAGCTTTTTTATCATTCATTAATATAAGTTCTGGAGTAATCAATTTATAATTGAACTTTTGGCCAATGATTGAAGCGATGCTTTGATTGTTAAGTATTATATAAAAACCATTTTTTGTCATATAATACGTGTTAAAAAATCTCAACCTCAAGAGATCATTATTGGGATCAATAGAGGAATAGTTCATGCCTTGCTTTCTGATCAATACTACTTGAATAGACTTGTTATCACTGGTCATTCTAAAACTCTTGGGAGAACTCCAATGAAATTTTCTTTTCTGAGTTTTGTCATAAGTATAACTATTAGACTCGTTTGATCTCAAGTATTTCTTCTTTATAAGTCTATTGCCCTCATAGACTCATATAAAAACAACTTAATTCTATATCGAAAATATCAAATTTTCACTTTCTATTAGTAATATTCATATTTTTAGTCAATGCTTTTCTAAATTGACGCATAAATATCAATTAAATTCTCTGTTTTGCACTTATGCTATACCATAATTGTCTTTAAAAGTATTTTAACTCAATTCACAACAAATTTTGCTGAAATAAAAGCCAATTTTTCATCATTTGATAAAATGAATAGCTATTTAAATGAATGATTAAAGTGTTTTTCGTTTGTTTTTTTATAATTCAAAATTGATGGCATGATATGCGGACTCCTATTGTTAATTGCTTGATAAATATGATTAGTTAAAGAATGATTTTAAGATTTAAAACTTATTATTTTTTCTAGTGATTAAAGGCTGTTAGAAAACAGGCGGTGAATCTGTTTCGAGCCATGACGTCCATTGAGGATTTCAAGCCCAATAAATCCTGTTTTACAATCTAACACATAGTTTTAGGCATGAGTTCATATTTGCTTAGATTCGAGGAAATATGAGTTCAGATTCATTCACATGAAAGGAAATATGATAAATATGTAGGAATTGTTCGGTGACGTTCACTAAATTTTCTATATTGACCAATGACTACTTTCCTTTTCAAAAATATGTTTAGATTTGTTTAAATGACACCGGTCTGAAAGATTCATGAAATCAACAAATGAAGACGGATAGTAAAGAAGTCCTCTAATCAGTTTTCCCCTAACATATGTATTATATTTTTTAGATTTTTCAATACCTTTACTCATAGGACTTTAGTAAAGAAAAATCTTAGCGAATAGGGCTTATAAAATGCATTAAATGCTCTTTTAACCTATGAATCACTGATTCATATATTATGGGTCAATAATATTGTTGGAAAAATATTTAGAAAAACCAAAAGTTCTAACACTGACTCATAATTATAAGACTATTTCTCTGTTTGTAAGAACTTATAATCAGTTAGTTCTCAACACAACTCATTTAATCGAATAAAATCTAAAATAATATAATACATATGTTAGGGATAACTCATTAGAGGACTTCTTTACTATCCGTCTTCAATGGTCATTGAGAGTGGGGTCACAAGAGATAAACTTTTGAGTATCTCATTAAATAGGATATAGATTCTCATATTTCTTCAAATATTAATTATGAAAATCAAATTCAAATTCAAGTGATGATGTAATTTGAATTTTAAACGATTTGTAACATGAGATTTACATTTTATTTTTGAAGCTCATTCTAAGAAATAAAAAAATCATTAAGTTCTAAGCAAACAAACAATTTCCTTTTCAATTTCATTTCGTTTGAACATTTACTCACATATATTGAAATGAAAAAATGTGGAAAAATTAATTTGAATTTATGAACGATCTATGAATCCAAAAATTACTTTCCAATTGATCCAATTTTATATTACTATTTTGTAGAGTCTTATCAAATGTAATACTAGTATTGGTTCGAAAGTAATTTTTTGGTAAAGGATTAGATAATTTAGTTTGAGTTAATTGAACTCGAAATTGACAAAACTTAGTTCTTAGAAGGCTTTGCCACACACCTCTGGTATCAATAAAATTCTTATATAAATTTGAAGCTTATAATGGAACCATTAAAAATAATTTATAAAAAATGCAAATGACCTTTGACCTTTTCAATATTGAATTTCGAATATTTAAAAATACAAACTGTAAACTCGAC
>JAQFXV010000215.1:0-29350 GCA_034694065.1 Camisia spinifer
TGAATTTCGATCAAAAACTGCAAATGTCGGTCAGTCGGAGTGTCGGTCAGTCGGAGTGTCGGTCAGTCGGATGTCGGGCAGTCGTATTGGACCCTGAATTTAAATATACGAAGCCTTATACGAAGTATAATCTGTATCCATAAACAGGAGAAGTCCCATAACTTCAAACACTAATACAGGTTAGTTTTAACTTATGGGTGAAACCTTGCGAATTGTATAATAATTTTGCCACAAACTGCATACTTAATGGATCAATGTGAACTACTTCCAGCGAACTAAGATTCAAATGATTATAGCTTGCCTTTGAAATTAGGGCCATTTTTAAAACAAATTAAAACTTTATTCAATAATGTGTGTATCTCATACTTTTCGCAAATATTCGCTCACATTCATATCAGTGGAACAATAAATTGGTTATTCTTTTTTTACAGTATTGTCAAATACTAATAAAAGTCGGGAATGAAAAATTTCAAATGTTAAAGTTATATTACTTATGTTTTAGACGATATAATAGTATTTATTCAACTCAAAAAAATAATAATCTGTTTGTATTATTTTTCTTTTCATCTGTAATAAAAACTCATAAATATTAATTTTGAGTGAAAAAGGCATGAAAAAATTCTATTCAGATATTAATATTGATGCAAATTTTGTGTGCATTAGAATTATAATGTTGTCGTACAATGAAATGACATTACCGGTAGAACATTATTATTCTAACACGATGATATATCCAAGCCATGCTTTTTTCGCTTTACATTAGAGTATGCTATCATTGTGTCACATATTGATTCATAGCATTTGAAACGCTGATATTTTTATCGATGTGTATTGAGCGGTGTAAACATTCCTTAAGAGTTTTTATACTTAAGGAAAAGCGATGAGAATTACATACAATTTACTTTTAATGCTAAAATTTTTAGTTTAATTCATTTTATAGCTTTAAGTGGAAAACTTCAATAAATGTTGTATTAAAATGTTGAAAAACATGAAATGGTTTTCAAAAATAGATTTTTCTACTTTCAAATGTCAGTGTCATTCATGTTAAGGTTGTTAAGGGTAACTTACGAATTATGGTGTTCTCTTTGATTTATCATTATAAAAATATGAAAAAAAAACATCACAACCATTAAGATGTTTAGTACAATATTATCAGGAGTCTTATCAGAGAACAATGGGTGAGGCAAACATAGTGTATGCAAATGAGATTGTCATACTTTTCTGTTCAATAATTATTATTGATTCATTTTAAAATTTCATTTTCCTAATTTTGAACTTTTTTTTAGAGAATTAAAAACTTTAGGAATAGTATAACTTTAGGAAGTGATTTCGAAATTCAAAGACTTATCAATTCAATTAGTTTATTTTCTAAGATTTTTATAAGAACTAGAAATAGATTTGCAAATCAATGATAACTAATCGATTCAAAGCTGCCCTGCGAAAAATAATAACTATAGTTCGGGTTCACATTGATCAGTTTTAAATGATTTCATCAGGGATTCAAAGTTTGACAGTTCAATACTATAACTATGGAAAATATACCCCTCTATCAGACTCTTGAAGTAGTGAAAAAAAATCGATTTCATATCGATTTATGCATAGGATTGTGAACTATATTTTTAGTTTATTCATAACTTCATTGAAACGAGTACTCAGAATATGCGAGAAATGAGATTCTCGTCTCGACCATTTTCTCAAAACTTAATCATCTCCAAAATCAATGATACAAATTATTGCTTAACTCAATCATTATTCTCACAATTCTTTTAAAAGATCAATTATTAAAATGATTGTAATTAAAATTAACTAAATCTTATTGCTGTCACATAATTAGCAACATTTAATTAATCTATAATTTAATAAATGTATCGAATCGTAAATTGGTACTTTTGAATTCCTAAGTGAAGCTTTTTTTGATCGATTGTCGCTAACTTTCTTATTGCTGATTTTGCAGTCTTCACATTTAACAAGCTTTCTAGCTTTGCAAACTTTTTCGAAGTGCTCTCGACTAACTCGCAACCAAAATATTGAATTTCACTTTGAATGATTTTAAATCATTTTATTCGACTCAATTATGACTGATTCAACATATTTGAAAATAATTGTTAACAATAGATGAAGAGGTTTTATAAATATGATAAACTATAAATCGCGTTTGCATTTATCGTTTTTAACCGACTTTAACCGGCTATACCCTTTCGGTTAAAATCAGTTCGAATATGTTTACAAAATGGGTGACAGTATTTTTGTTGAGCTTCCACATTTTCCTTGAAATAAATTTTAGGAAAAAGTGAAAAATATTACTTTGATCATTAATCATTGAATTATTTGAAAGAAGATTTTTTGTGACATGAATACTAGTATTAGTCCTATTGAATAATTAGGAAATATAATTATGTGAAACATAAGGTAACAGATCTAATATTTTTCATCCGATTTAAGCCGTTTTTAAGAAATTCCCATCTTTTCACACATTTTAATCGTGTTTTACGTTTTACAATTTTTCAAATTCCGGTTAAAACAATTTTCCCGATTTTTACCGCGTAATCAGAGGTTTTTAAACCGGTAAATGCGAAGTCGAGTTATAAATGATGTTTTTCAGGTTATTCCAAATAAATGCTTATCAATGGCTGAGATATTTAATTAATATCTGAATTTAAAACTAAAGTCTCGAGGCAGAGATCTTGTGAAAAAAGTTTAAATTCGTTTGACTCGTTCTTCACATTCCATAATTGAAAGCAATCACATGTGCTAAATAAGAATCGATGGAAACTCGATTAATATGTTTATATCATCCACATATTCAAGACATAAAAGACATTCACTATAATAACAATTTTTGGGCTCTTATTAGAAGTGATATTTTTTTCTTCTAAATGATTGTACGAAAGTTCAAAACCAAAATTTGTGAGAACTTTTGAAAGGATTAATTAATAATCGCTTTCGATAATGAATATAAATAATTTAGTTGTAGATCAATATTTTTTTAAATATTTCGAACTTTGGTTCAGCTAAAATTGTTTTAATAATAATTTTTCAACTATCTGAAGAATTTTTGAAGATATTTTTATCATTTCTAACTTTAATCGAATTTTCATTGAATTCTATTAAGATTCTGTTTGTGCCATAATATTAAACACAACAGTTTTTCCATTGAAATATTTGAAATATGAGTAAAATATAAAATTTTATTCTTATGTTGAGCAGAATAATGAGTATATGAACTGAATTTGATATACTTGAAGTTTAAACTAAAAAGAAGAGCGATTACTGAAATCTTGGCATGAGTTGACGTTTGCATCAAATTCCTGATGTATTAATGTATTGATGCTCTTGTCGTAATACAAATATTTGGACAGCATATTCAGCTATAACTAAGTTTCATAAGAAATATAACTCTAGCTTTTATGAAAGATATCGGATCTCATTTCATTTAATCATCGATGTGTCTCAAATTCGACAAAACCTAAACTTCTTCTATTTATTGATTCTCAGTTTAGTTACTATGAAATTTGCAATACTCTGTTGCAAAACTGATATCATTTTCTCTTTGTTTATGTTTATATACTATTAAATATAAAATTATGCAATTTTATTACTCATTGAATGAAATTATAGTTATGCACATGAAATTGTTGATAATACTTTATTCTATTAAAGCATCACAACGATGATTCTCTGTGTTTATTCTTATTCTTTTCATTTATCCAGTATAGGAATTTTTTTTGATGGTATGCTCTAATGTGTGTTATTCTATGCTAGTAATGGGTTCTAATAATGTAGATAATATTTGAAACCTTCAACTTCTAATGTTGACAATAAATATTGAATAATCTGTTGAGTGTCGTAATTGAGAATTTTTCTTATAAGCAAAAAACAACAAATTTTAGTTCGGTTTGAATTTTGTATTTAGAACTAATTATTTTTAAATATTTATAATAAAGCCTCTGATTTCATTTCATCCCAATTTTATTTAATATGATTCAGCTTAAAAAAATCAATTATAATAAAAATCTTATTTGTGGTCATTTTTTAATCGCAATTCAAATTTATTGAATCAAAGTTAGTGTATAATTGTTTGAATACAGCTGTGCAGTGTTCTACTAAACTCAACCCTTGACGACCGGGTTGTTATGCTTGTAAACAAATCTTACAATAAGAAACTGTATTAAAGATTTGTTTATAAGCATAACAACCGGTCGTCAAGAGTTGAGTTTAGTAGAACACTGGAGAGCTCTGTATGTAATTATTGTCAACACTTAGTTGTGTGAGCTCTTAAAGTTAGACTCAAAGAGCATCAGATGCTCTAAATTAGATTTTAAAAAATATCAAAGAAAGTTTGGACAGTGAATAAATACTGGAATTCCAAAGAGAAAAGCACGGATAGGATGACGAATCAATAATTTTAATTTGATTGATTTGTCTTCTTCTAAATATCTTATTCACGAGTCATGTGACAAATATTTTTGTCTTTTATCATAATTTAATTGTTAAAATGTGCGGTCATTTATTAAATTAAGATTTACTTATCAACAGTTAGACTTCGACACGTTTAATATTTTCGAAATTTGTTAAGTCATCTTTTGATACATAGATATAACTTGATATTTATGTTTTTAGAGCCCTATCTCTCTCATTTGATATCTCTTTTGAAGTGTTTGAGGTGAAAAATATTGTCATTTAGGGCTTCACTTTATTTGATTCCATTAATGTAATAAACTTAGAAGCTTTCGGCATCACAAATGTCACCACAATATAAATTATCTCTAGATAGAGGAATATAATGTTTGATGTGTGGCATTGTTTTCCAACACAATAATAAGTTCTATTATTTATTAAATTACATTCAATCAGATTAAAGATTATTGAATCAGAAGAGTTGGAGACGTTCTTTAATCTAAAGTTTAAACAACATTTTTCTCTTATTACTTTGTCTACTTTGCGAATTTGATCTTATTAAAAATGGTTGTTAGCGCTTATTTTATTCAAAAATCAACTAAAAAACAATAAATCCAAATTATTATAAACAATTTTTGTTGTTGAAATAAAGACAAAAACTGTAGTGAAGTTTGAAATCAGATTGAAATCAATAAGACTTTACTCAAACTCCATTCGATTCACTCTATTAAAGCTCTTGTTTAATCGTTCACTTTCTTCAAAAAGACTGTTCAGAATTCATATTCGAGTTTTTGACTTAATTTAAGTTTGAGTTCAATTTTTCGAAAATCAAATAAATTAAATTAAGGTTTTAGTTTTCGAAGTTACAGGAATATAATTCAAAAGCATAAAAGAGATTTATCACGAATGATCAAGTGATTTAATCGATCTAATAATTAAATGATTAGTTGATTGTTTTAATTATTCATAACTTCGTGTTCGGATAGAAAGCGCTCCGCGCATCATTTCCATCTGCTAAACGAACGTTAAAAAAGTAACTATTTTTGTGGCTAAATAAAAGTCTAATAATTAATATGATTTCAATAATCAAATTGTCAATATTTATATTTAAGATATTTTTCAGTTTGTATGTTATAAAAATTAGACTGTCATTTAAGCAATTAGAGTCAGAATTCCATAAGCAGATAAACAATAATTTGAAATTTTGAAATGCGACAAAACGAAGTGCAACAACCAAAATAATATTCAAATTTTAAAAAGAGAGATATTTATACGAGTCTCTCTGCAGAAAATTTCGCTTAATTCGCACCTGAAATTCATTAATGTGTTTTTCAAAAACTTTACTCTGGACTTCATAGTCCTCAACTTCAAATAATTATAAATTTAAAAGTACGAATGGCTCCCCCTTTCATTCCAAGTCTATAACATGCAAAAAGAAACCCGTGGGCCGCAAACTAAAATATTAAATTCTCATTTATCATATAAAATAAGACTGAATATAAAAATTTCTACAAAGATATTCTAAATCTTTCATGATTTATATTTTCCTCATAGAAATTCGTGGCTTTGATTCATATATCAGTATTTTACTTTTGCATGAATATGTTTCTCCCTTTTCAATTATTTGTACTGCTCAATGATCGCGCTCGAGCACTACAATAGCAAAATTCAATTCATATACTGTTAGTTTCATGAAAAGCTAATATTCGACATTTCAAACAAAAAGTATAGTTATAGAAAACTATCTGATCAATAAAAATAAGCTCAATTCACATTATTAGGAAAACTGAATTTCTAAAAAAAAAATTAGAGAAAACTATCAAAATAATTGTAGATTTAATTTTTCAACAAAAATGAATTGTAATTCAGTAGGCATTGAATTTTGGAACAGATAATTTTGAAATTACAAAAAAGAACTCATACAAAAATCAACTATTCAATTTTGGAAAATAAAATAGTTTTCGATTTTCAAAACTTTATGTTTGTTTTTGTGATTTAAAATATTTTTTAAATTAATTTAAAAAAAAACAATTGATTTTTAAACGCTGTTCGGGTTTGCGAAAAATTCCTCAAACCTATAAATAAAATTTGTAAAAAACTTGAGGGACTTTATATACAGTACGTTTTGAAATGTGAGTCGAATTACTCGAAAAAGTGAATATTGAGCTCATCTGAAAGCAGAATTCAAATCGATGCTATCGTCCAATCAGAACCTCAAACGTCACGAGAGCTCCGCCTATAATATTGAGGACACACCTAATGTACGCCATATTATTATTATCGATAATCGAAACATTTGGCTCAATATCGATACTAATTATTCAACAAAAGGGCGAGTTTTGAGACAATTGTAATAAAAATATTTAATATTAATTACAAAAAATTATTTGAATTGAATGAAATTATTGACTATTTTTAAATTGAGTGAAAAGTTGAATGAATTGAATGTCTTTTGAAATAAAGGATATAATGAGTGAAGACATGGATAATGAGCCGCCGCGTAAACGAAGAGCGGCCGCAGTCGCGGCTCAAAAGAATTGGCAAATGCTTAACAAACCCGATGAGGAAGACATCAATTTAGACGAAGATATTATTATTATTAACCAGAAAAAAGATTATTCAAAACCAACTGAAAAGAAAACAAATAACATAACAATAAGTCCGCAAAATTCAAATAATTCGTTGTCATCACTAAAGAAGATATCAATTCCTAACACAATAATAATAGATTTGTCTCCGAATAAACTCAACAAAAGAAAGTCAAGAAATTATGATATTATTGATGACAACAATGATTGCGATTATAATCCATATAAAGATTTAATGAATAGTAAGAAAGACAACAGATATACCAAAAAGACAACAATAAGTCCGTACAGAAAGACTGTTAACAATACAGTTATTGGTAGTAATCATCCAATTATTAGCAGTCATTTGAATTCTGTTAATAATATTAATATAATTAATACTAATATTAATAGAAGTCAAACATCTATTCGTAATAAGAATAGCGCAGACATTATTTGTATTGATTCTCAAGATATTCCGCGTATTATAAAGAGAACTAATGCTAACTCTTATCGTAGACCAAATGTAATTAAATTACATCCAAATGAACCACAAGTTCTCCCAATTTTTGATGAAAATGTTGAGGAAATTGTTGGCACTTATATTGAAGATGAAGAAGAATATAATGTTAAACAAAGCGATGAAACGACAGATAATCTTGAATTAGAAGTCGTTTGTATTGACAAGAATTGCGATCAAAATATTGAATGTGTTGAAGACGCGGAAATAGTCATCGAAGAAGTAAAAGAAACGACACCTAAAATAGTTCAACAAAACAGACATTTAATTAATTTCAATCGAAGAGAAAAACTGAAAAATTATAAAAATTGTTATTTCGATGAAATAATAGGAAGTTTAGAAATGAATTGTGAGAACTTTGACGATGACTTCACTGATAATATTTGTTTTGATTGTGAAGACGATCTTCTAAATAGCCAGCAGTGGAACGAAACGATTAGTTCTAAAAAAGAATATGACAATTATGCAAATGTTATCAAGTCTTCTAAAAATGTCAAGTTTTTGCCGGAATCAGAAGTGAAAGAACCGGTTGGAGTCATAACTACGACAATCTCTGAGACATCGCGTACTATAACTCATCCGAAGCCAACTCCGGCTCCGATTCGTAATCGTATACAAAATACAGATTTGAGTCAATCCGTCAATTCTCCCATTCCTTCGACTTTAAATCGTATAAATTTGTTGAACAGCCAAAGACCACAAAGAATGATACCATCGATGCCTATTCAGAGCCCGTCAATGAACGGAACAATAATACTTCCCGTCTCTTCTGGAATCTCAACTCCTTTATTACTTTCCTCTCAGAATGTGATGACATCTAATGTGCCATCAATTCCAGCGGGAGTTCAAGTGATTCTATCACAAGGGCCTCAAAATCAAACATTTATTATGTATCCGAAAACTACTAATTGTAATACAATTCCAACGAATACAATGTTAGGCACAAATAGCCCGCAAACCGTTTTCTCAATGACTCCGAACTTATATTTACCGAATCAAAACGCAACTGTTATGCGACAAAATTTAGTTAATACTAACGCTTCTTATCCTAATATGATATATACTTCACAATCACAAACCCGTATTAGAGCTCCGACTCCAACATCTGCATCACAACCACATTATTTACGAGTTGTTCGAACTCCGGGTTCTATCAATATAACGCGTCCCACAACACAATCACCGAGACTTCCCTCAGTCAATACCTACAGCTCTAACGCTAATCAAAATCATTCAATAACTAATCACAACTTACTTCGAAATGTTTTGAATAGCGATAACACTCAAAAGCCAGACAATACATCAGTTACTAATCCTTTATTCGATTGTTTGACTTCAGTTAAAGGCAATCTCACTAAAAAAGTAAATATGCGAACGCTCTTAACTATAAAACCTCTTCCATTTTCGTGGCCCTCAAATATTGATGATCTCATTAATTCACTTATAAAACTCGGTAAATATTTGATATTAAATAATTATTAGTGTATATTATTTTGAAAGAAATATTTCTGACTTTAAAAAATGCATTTCAGACAACGCATTAATGAAAGAAAAGTTTAAAGAGTCACCGATCGCATGGATGGTTAACGCGCTGCTCATTTGTCCCCCAAAATGTAGTGTTTGTCAAAAAGGACTTTGTAATCAAGTGAACAGAACTCGAGACGCAAAGAATGAGTACTGGATGTGCAATAATTCCAGGTTTTATTTAATTTAATTGATTATAAAATGATTAACTAATAAATATGATATTTTAATATAAAAGGTGTCAAAATACGTTCCCAATCGAAAGACCGCTAATATTTTCTGGCCCTCAGTTCGATATTCCTGTTTCAAAGTTATTATTTATAATATATTACTGGTCTATTCAAGTGGATGTCGAAGATCTTATTAAAACGGGTCAAATAGAAATGGGAACCGATATTATATATAATATATGGCAAAAATTGCAAAGAGTTTGTTCTCTCGCACTTCAAACTAAAGATTCGATGTTAGGCTCGAATAGTAAGTCAGTCGATGTCGCGAGTGTTCAAATTGGAAGGTTTTATGTGATCGGAGCCATGGAATCAGGCAGTCATAGATGCAAATTATGTGTCGTTTCACTCACTAATTTAGTTCAACAAAATGGTAAAGATTTTATTATTAAACCCATTCTTCGATGGATAGAAAAAGGGACTCAAATAAGAACGTGTGAAAAGAAGTTTATGAGTTTGCGTGAAATCGGTTATAGAGTACAAGTTTTGACTAAAAGCGAGTTTTTGTGTTCTAATAAAAACTTGAGTTTGACTAATATTGGCGGGTATTTAATACATCATTTGCAACGATTATTCAAAGATTTTGATGTCTCAACACTTACTCACGATATTCTAAACAATGTTCTCGAAGAACTTCTTTGGAGAGAACGTTATGGAACTAATCCTTTTTCAGCCTTTTATAATATTATTAAACATATCGCAGAACAATGCGGGATAAGAAAACCCGAACAATTGTCTCAAAATATTCAAATACCGATCGCTGCTCCAAATCGTGCTTCAAATTTAACACCAATTCGTACGACACCTGTTGTAGTACCTCATCGTCCAGTCGGTCGACCGCGAAATGACTCATCAAATAGTAATAATAATAATAATAATAATAATAATAGTATTAATAATAACAGTCAGCAAATTATGGATCCAAACAGTATTTTTGTTGATGAATATTATTATTCTTCACTCAAACTAAAGAGTAGTTTTGCTAAAAGGAATCCACAAGAAGAGGATTTACCAAAAGATAGCATTCAATGCCATTTATGTCAGATGTTTTTCGATAATATATTGATAATAAAGCACTTATTAGAACATCTTGAAAAAGAGCGTCGCGGAAGAGTCAGAAAAGGAGACAATAATGAATTAGAGTGTAAACATTGTTTAAGGTTTTTCACCAATAGAACCCTTCACATGCACGATGAACTGGTATTCAAACTATTTTTCACGTTCTAAGTTTCAATTTTTTACTAATTATTCTATTTTCATAATTCAGGCAAATTTAAAATTGATTCCATATTCGTGTCGCATATGTTCGCTACCATTCTATGCACGAAATCCTTTCATTCTTCATATGAAAACATCTCATTTCTCGGGAGAAATGTAAGAAATTTATTGTTGTTTTGATTGTTATTGAGTATAACTATATGACTAAATAGAATATAACCATTAATTTAGGCCCTATTACTGTGATATTTGCTCTTATCGTTCATCATTTCAGAAGAATCTTATGGATCACTTCGAAGCTGTAATTTTTAGTTATTCTAATCTTATTGAAACCATAAATATTAATTTAAATATTTTTAGACTCATTCAAGTGTTGGTTCAGTGATGTGTCCCTTTTGTGTACGAATTTTCAATTTATCGAAATTCAAGAATTTATCGCAATTTTTTTATCGTCATTTAGCGACGCATTACGCGGTACTTATTATACATTTAAACACTATTTTAAATTATAATTTAACTTTTGAATTATAATAATAATATTGAATCTAATAAACATTCATTAAGTGTTATATAATTGTAATTTTGTATTAAAGGTCGCCTCTGTTTATGATTGTGATAAATGTGTTCTTACATTTACTACAAAAGGAGACTTAAGGGAACACTGTTTCAAAGGACACAATCCAAGCAATGCTATCGATGAAAGTAATCAAATATTAACTTATTTCAATTTTTCTATTTTATAAAACAATATTTGATTTTTTAATTTTTGTCCATAGAATTCGATTTAATACCATATCTTGTAGAGCAAGAAGAGATGGCATTATGTGTTAGAGCTCTAGAACAAGAACTCTTTACACCAAATTTGCCCACTTTTGGGAATATGGAATACTTGGAAAATGATGAAACACAGAATACGGACAATAATGAAGTCGATTGTTCTTTATTAGTCAGTTGTGATCCGTTTGCAAGTGATTTCTCAATTGAACCCGAAATACAAATCAGTATAAATGAAAACAATACAACTCTTGAAAACTTTATTTTGCCGGTTGATTGCGAGTATACTAATGAACAATTGGATAAAATGTTAAGTCAAAGCTTTGATATCTCTGAAGAAATAGATGCCGGACAACAAGTCATTGTTTTGCCCAATAATAAAACGACTAAATGTTATGAATGTCAAACTTATCTTAATATTAGTCACTATATGAAGAAAGGAGTTTGTCTTAAATGCAATTATGTTACGCATTGCAAAAAGGCTTTTACAGAACATATGATAGCAATCCATTCGACGGATGAAAATAGGAATTCGAGTTATAAAAGTACTACTGTTTTGAGAGACTTTCCATCGTTTAACTGCTATAATATTATTTGTAATGATTGCAAATTCACTACAAAAGACGGCAATCAAATGGGTATTTATTTCATTCTTAATTTAAGCTCAAAATAAGTTTTTATAACTATTTATTTTTCTAATTTGAAAGCACTTCATATGATTCGATTCAACCATTTTTCCCCAATTTGCAAATCATTGACTCCAACGCCTGAACCGACGCAAAAACCTATTGAATTAATTGAATAATATTTGGATATTGTTTCAAAACTATTATTATTAATCTTTTTTTGAAATAATCATTCGTCATCTTTTTATTGCGTACAATAAATGTTTTTCAACAATTTTTACCTCTTTTGTTATTTATATTGTAAATAAAATTACATTTATGTCCAAATAATTTATTACATATAAATTCAACATTTTATTGATAAATATTCAAAAATTTATCAAAATATAAATAATTTAATGGAAAACAATTATTTGTCGGACGTGTAAAAGAGGATTAGATTATTATAAATGAGTTTATAATATGGTAAATAAATTCATTTAATGCAAAATTATATTTTCAAAATTGACTGCTATTTAGGAATGAATTTAATATTAAAGTTTAAATCATTTAATCTCTCATTAGAGTTAAAGGAATTCAAATGTTTGCATAACTTTACTGAATCATTTATTCCAAATCTTTCATCTTTTTGAGATTTAATTCTACGAATTCTTCACTTTAATTGGCATTTAATGAATGACTTAATAATAACTTATGTTTGGTATCTTTACAAAAATAAAAGGTAACGTTGTTTTTGAATATTTCCAAAAATACTTGACAACAATATTGGCTTTTTGTCAATATTTATATGATTAACGATTATTTTATTAAAAGTGTTTCAATTTGTTTATTAATTGTTAATTCAAATCAACAAAAACTGATTACTCATTAAAATAAATAAATGCCGAAGTATTTAATTATTTTTTAAGTTAAGTACAATTTAATTGATATCAATATTTAATTTAAGTGTTTTATTATTTCAGATATTATTGTGATTATTGCGACACTTTTCTCACTCACGACTCGGTATGTCTTTAACTCTTATTTATTTGAATAATAATTATAATGATTTGACACATATTTGATAAATGAATTGTTCATATATTTTGATAAATAGAAAACAATTATATATAAGTTTAAACATTTAATATTTGTTGGAATAGTTGATTGCCTTCAGCTCTGATTTTGCTTAAATTGTGTTTATAAACAAATTATTGTCTGTACAGAAATTGAGCAAAATATAAGTGAAATAGATTTGAGACTAATATTGAATATTTGAAAATAGTTAAAAATATTGGCAATGAATTAATGAATAATTAAATTGTTTTAGCCGTCAGTCCGTAAAACTCATTGTAATGGACGTAAACATAAAGAGAATGTAAAGTTTTATTACCAGAAATGGATGGAAGATCAGGCACAGAGTCTTATCGATGCCACCAGTGAGTAGTCATTCATTTTATTATTTATTTTTCCTATCATTTCAATTGACTTATAATTGATTTTAAGTTCTAGTCTCGTTTGATATCATTTTGTTGATTCATTTATCAATTTTTTGCCATTTGTTTATTCTTAATTTGATTCATATTTATTGATCCAATATTTATATCTATAATAATTATTGCTTTAGTTATGAGTTTTTAATTAGTTTTTATAAGCGGTAAGTATTTATGGATATATTTTAGATTTGGTCTTAAATATGATGTTGAGTTTGAAAGAATTTGCTTTAAAAGATTGTCAATTGCATTGAGACTATTGATAGAAAATGACGATCAATTGTTTTCCAATATCTGTATTAAGTTTATATCAAAAATGATTAATTTGAATGAGTTTTGTTTGATTTTAATTGAAAAATCATAATTTGATTGATTAATTAATTTGTTGGAAAAAAGATGACAAATAATTAAATAAAATGCAATCGATATGAATGCCGAGAACTATATTTTAGCTCAAAAAGTACTCTTTTAAAGGCATCACTCAATAGAAGGCCTCAAAAATAATAGGTTTTGCATTAGTCATAAAACTTTTGAGTTATTAAAACTCTAAAAACCAATTGAAAAAAATTCAATATTAGTTTGAATTTGAGTTCAATGATGAGAAAAACAATAACAAAGTTTATATTTTGATAAGTCTTATGAATGCAAATACGTTAATACTATTTGTTATTTCGGGGCAAAATGTTGATCATTTGATTGATAAATGTTTATAAATACAAATCTGACAATAGGAGAACCTATTACTCGATTGTCACTCATATTTAGTTTTAGAGTTAAAATTTGTTATAAGCCTTTTTTTATATTTTGAGGGTTCAAAAGAGTACTTTTTGAGTTAAGGCTCATATTTGGTAATATTGCTAATTATGATATCAAATAAATGAAATCCTAATCCTGTGAAATGTAATGCTGCAAAACATATATTAATGACAATAATCTATAGTCGGTTCACAATCACGTTGGAGAGCAAACACTGCAAACCAAGCAAAATGGGACCACTTATCAAATCAGGGTTTGATTCTAATTCATTTGTTCAAAATAATATCTTTTCCGTTCAATTCATATACTTTTTGGTTCGATTCAAATTCAAATTATTTATGATTTTTTAATTGCTTTACAATCGCATTGAGTTTAAGATCAATTCGTAATTGAAAAATATTTCTTTCTTTGATTTGATATTTTTGATTGAAATTTATTATAATATATGTTATAATTAGTTGTGCACTAATATTGCAATGCATTTAATTAACCAATAGATTAATTAATTTTCACAGTTTCCCAATTTATTAAGTGTGAGCTGAGATCTAATAAGAGTCAAACATTTCAAAGAGAGTCGTGTCGTGAGAATTGCATTAAATGTTTAGAATTAAGGCATTCTGTCATTATGTTTGCCCTTTTTCTACACATTTATTATGGCATTAATTTATAAGAGTCTCAGCTCAACCGTCAGCTCATCTCTTGGGAAACTTTGCATTTTATTCAAAATGATGTCATTTTATATAATAAGTAACAAATATTTCATTTTATTCCAAAAGCGGCCGCATTCAAAGCCGGTAAAGCACTTTCGGGCGCATTTTCTGGACCCAAACCACCGCCCGGAGCAATACTACCGCCTCCGCCACCACTACCTCCTGGCGCACGATTTCCTGTCCCGGGCGGACGAATGCCACCAATGATGCCAAACATGCCTCCGCCACCCATTCCTGGTGGGGGTTTAATGATGCCACCAATGATGCCTGGTATGAGACCAGGAGGACCACCACCTTTTGCACCCCCGCCATCATTAGCAGCTCTTCAAGCACTTCAATCAGCACAACAACAACAACAACAACAACAAAGACAACCGACGCCTTCATAATATTCGATGGATTCAAATATAATCATAATATTCAACATTAAAATCATTAAATTCTTTTTTCTGAGTTTATTTAACTATTAGAAAATTTGTGATTCAACTCATTTTTCTTATAATTAATAATAAAATTTATTTAAATTGATTTTCGCCCATAAATATTATTAATTATTGGAATATTTGAATCAATTATTTTTACAATTGAAGTACAGTTTAATTATTCTAAAGTTATATTAAAGAAACAATTAATACAGTTTTTCTATAACATTATACAGTTATGATTGACATTATGTTTGTTTTTGAGTTAATACTAGTATTTTAATGATTTTGAAAGATTAAATACCTTATCGCTAATGACTAGTGTCAAGAAGAGGGCAATTAATGTAATACAAGATCTGTTGAACAAACGAGAATCGATTTTTTAAATTTGTATAAATTTAGACAAGTTTTGTTAAATTCAAATTTCGTTGAAATGCATGACTGTTTGAATCATAAGTTATAAAATAAATTGAGCAAAACTTTAACAGTTTTAGATAAACAAACAAATGAACTAATCATAAAATCAACAATAAGTCAGTTGTGAAAAGTCGTTATTCTTAAGTTATGGTACAGTAAAAAAGAAATCCAAAAATGGCAGCATTGGAATCGTTTGGCATTTATAGATCAAACTTTGTGTTCAATTTTGATTACTTTTTTGTTGAACTGCCCCTAAGAATCATTAGCTTAAGTCAAATATCAACTAAATTATCACATCTTTTTTCTCACTTCACTTTCAAACCGGATTGAAGTACAGCTCAATTTCCCTTTGCGTGACTCAGATTTTATCAGAATTTCATTCTGATAACCCCTAAACTTATTTAATTAATAACAATTTCATATGAAAATATTAAACATATTTTATTATTGATTGTTTTAATTGCAAGTTTAATTCAATGTAAATTTTCGGCAGTATTAGTCATTTCAATAGCTTTTCTCACTTTCAACTAGAGTTCAGTAAGAGTTAACTCAGTTATTAACTAAAGATTCTTTATTTTAATTATCGATTGTTTTTACAAAGTTCACAAACTCAGAATTTATTTTATTATTTTCATTAAATCTTTTCTTCTCCTATGATATAAATGAGTTATCTTTCAAAACCTGATCCTAGAATGACATTGATTTAAATTGAAAGTTATTTCCATATGACTGCTATTCCTTTGAAAATGGATTTGATTTCTGATTCTCATTAGTAAAAAAAATATTACTCATAGACCGCAGATTTCAAGGTTTCATTTGATTAAATAATTGTTGAATAATAAATGAAAATTAAATTAATAAGACCTCTAATTAACTTCAACCTTCTCTCAAATCAAACAATTCAAGTTTAGATACATTTGATTGAAATAGATTATGATTCGTGAGAAAAAATTTCAGTCATATAATCTTCTTTTCGAATCACTCAACACAGGAATGTTTTGAGTAGTTATAAAAGCAATAACCATTTAATTCAAAATTTGAATTATGGAAATAGGCATAAGTCTGAAGTTAAACCAATTTCTCATATGGGACAAAATCAACATTTCATATAAATCGGATTCAATTATTTATACTCAATGATAGTTTGCCTTTATTTTGAAAAAATATTATTTTATAAATATTTTTCATTCGGAGCGACTTTATATTAAGTGAATAAATATAGAGATGAGAGAAGTAGTTGAGTATAAATTAATGATAACTCAAAACAGTTAAACTTGAAGTAACCGAAAATTAAAAAATGTTTGATTTAAAAAGATTATAAAAAACTTAATACAATTGAATTTAGGCATAAAAATGTGAACATAAATAAATTCAAAACTTCTGCGATTCTGTTATCAAATCATATGAAAAGATGGAATACTTTTCCTGAAATTTATAAATACTTGAGGTAGACGTTAATCAATGCCTCCTTTCATAAAATTAATTTGGAAGACGAAAAGCAGTAAACTTTTTCTCTTCAAATGCATAAAACATTATAAGCATTAAATACTTAAAGCACTAAACGTTCATATGATTTGTTTAATATGAAAGTCAATTATAAGTGCAATGAAAGGTCTAAAGGTGTGAATATGTGTGCAATCAATCATTAATAATTCAAAAACACGTAAAAAGACTAAAATATATAAAAAGAAAGATTTCTAAAATACTTTTGTTCCTATTCATAGAGAATAGTTATTTGGCGAAAAGACTATTCACACAAATTCAACATTAAATCGAAGGAATAAAACAAGAATTGATCAAATGGTTGATTCAGATAAATCAGTGCAGTCTTCTTGAGATTCAAACCTTGCAAGAGTTGCCCTAAGCTTTAAATTATACCTCTTATCATCACATTTTGAAACACTTTGATCAAAAACCTTTCCCTTATAATCGCCATAAAAGGCAACCTTATAGGCGACAATAGACGCGTGATCGAGCTTTCCCGGAACCATTGCTAACTTGTCACCTACTTTTCTACGTCTTTGTCTCTGTTCGTGTTGACCAAAAGACCCGTTTTCATCATCATAAAGATCGGGGTCTTCTAATATTCTTCTTTTAGCTGTTGTTAATTTAGTTGAGAATTCAATCATCAGCTGACATAACTGTTTAGCTGTTGTACAGGGAATATCGGTTGCATTGACACCATTTAGTAATAAATCCTCCATTCGAAGGAGTGTCAATTCATGCCTTTGTTGGGCGGACACTATCGGCAAATCAGGGTTCAGCGCCGGAGAGTGTGCTGTCTCGCGATCGGGATTACTATTTGATCGTTTCAAACGACTTTTGCGAACTATATTAATATATTTAAAGCTTATATAACTTAGTCTTTGAATCTTTCATAAAAGTCATTATATATGAAAATCGAAGTAATTGAAAGACTTGTTTGACTAGTTTTTGCTTTTTATTGTTTGGCATAATATAAAGATATAATTTGTGAGAGAGTCTAACCTTCATTGGATGAATCACTAGAAGTTGTTTTTGCGAAATACGCTTTTTCTTTCTTAGGAATCGCAAACTTTCCGACCACAGGATCAAAATTATCTGATATTCCATCACTTGTAAGGAATACAATATCTCCTCTGTCAACAATAGTCATCGCAACCGTTAGATTATTTAGTTCAGGATTAGTGCCATCGACGGGTCCCAAAGCCCCCAAAGCGTCTCTCATGTCTCGCATTGAATATATATCATGAGAGCCTTTAGTTATTAAAAAAATAATGAATATTAATTTAAAAGATATTGTCGTAAAAGACAAACCCTGAGTAATTTCTCTGACTCCAAATTGTTTGCTATAAACATACGCAAGAGAGTCGCCGACATTACACGTGCAAACAATAAATCGATCAGAATTTTTTAGTTGGCAAACAATAGCTAAATGTCAAATATAAGTTATGTCTGTAAACAAGTATCTAATAATAAGAGTAAACAACTTTATAATTATATACCGGCGCACAATGTTGTTAATAAGCCATTTTCTTGTAATATTAGATTATGTGCGGCATTGAAAGACCGAAGAAGTGCAACGAATATATCCTAAATAAACAGGAAGAGAATAGACTTAAGTGCCAGCTTTTAACAAATTAACTTTTGTATACCATTGTATTTTCAATTCGAGACCCCTCTGAATACAACGCCTTATTTAAATAGTCGACACATCCATGAACAGCACAACGAGCAGCCAAACAAGCTTTTTCACCCCAATTAACGCCATCGGCTAAGACCAGAATTGCACTGTTCTCTCGCACACATATCCCAAACGAATCGGCAATCGGTTCACCTGAATAACAAACCACAACATTCATCATTTAAATACCAATCAAATTAAATATATCTAGAATTTAAGGCTAAAGACATGGTTTGATTTTTGAAGTAATTTGTAATTCAAAGCAATTCATAACACATAAACACATAAATACAGACCCGCTTTTTCTTTGGTTGAAGGATGACATTCATATAGAGTGGTAGCGATTCCATACGCATTATCTGTTGAAGAATCCCATCTATTAATACCTGCGATCTCTTCTCCCAAAGCCAATGTTGCACTTTTATGGAGCAAATCATTCCCTGAATTAATTACTGGTTCTTTTTCTCCACTATTGTCTCCGTTGTTATCATTAATATCATTGCTATTTGTGATAATTGAGTTGACATTTGCATTCTTAACAAATGGTAGACTATTATTAGATTCATTATAGTCCTCATCAATGAAATCAACGTCAGTATCGGTTAAATCAAATGGTTTTGATCTTCGATTAACTCGAGTGAGACCACCATTAGGTCCAGTAGAGGCTGAGACCAATTTATTTGACAATTTACTGACTTCTTTAACGGGTAAATCATAGCATGTTTTGCCACAAAGTATGTCCGGATGATTCTTATTTAGTTTTCTATTTATTATAACATTTAAACAAACTTTTTAGTCAATATTCATTGATTGAGTCATCAGTTAATTATTCAAACATGAAAATATTTTTATTGCTTTTTTCAGACTTTGAGACGACAGTTAATGTAGAACTGAATTCTTGTTTAATTAATTCTTTACTCAATTTATATATTCAACCATTTTTTCCTTATGTCAAATCATTTTTATAAATTGAGGAAAACTCAAAATTTTATTTTATAAATTAGTTTTTGATCGAACAAAATGTTTGAATTCATTTATCAATTATTCTCTATTTGAGTCACAATTAAAGTCTTCATTGATTTAAAAATATTTAAATCGTTGAACTTTTCCATTAAATGCATACAAATGAATGAGTTTTGAAAATTGACTTTTCTCTCATTGAACTCAATTTTGAATTTGTTAAACAGTTTCTGTTTTAGCCCTACTTTCAGATTATAATTTTAAAAATTTGAAGACAAGTAAACCATAAATTTGTTGAAGCTTTGAATTTGTTGAAATATTTTAATAATTATATACTTAAACATTAATTTATTTATAAGATATTGAATCAAAACTCTTGAGACACGAGAGGTGTAACAGAAACGAAAAACAAGTTATTTTAATGATTATATTCTTCAGTCAAACCATTGTTATCAATACAAACATTCTCTTCTTCATAATGACTCTATTCTTAACTGAAAGTCTCTCTCTTTATAAAGACTTTTATTTTGCATTAAGAAATAGAAAGTAATCAAAACTGAATTGATTTAACATTTATTATATCAATAATAAAATGAAAATTGAGATAAAATCAAATGACTTACCCATTAAGGTATCTGTTAATGAAAGAACCATTTCTTGTTTTTAAATCTTTTGAATCTAAGACTGAATTACGTTTTGAGTTATTATTATTACAATTATTTGGAAAACTGAACTGTCTTTGAATTAATTCATTAAATCTTCCCCTTATGTTAGGCATCATTTCATTATCATATTTATTATTATTATTATTATAAATGTTATCAATAACTAATTCAAATCAATGACAAATATATTGACAAATATTCTATAATAATGTTGTTATCAATAAATTAATGGATATATTAATCAATATGAGAAGAGTATAATATCTTATAAGAGTCGAGTCAATGAACTGAATGTCATTCCGAGTGTTTGAGTGTCTAAAAACACTGTTTTGTTTTATATTCACTGTAAATATCGATTAAATATGTGATGATGTGATCGCATATCATATGCTTTGCAAGACATAAGACATCACTCTATAGACTAAGCTTTAAACCAATCAAATTGTAGTCAAGTTTGAAAACAGGATAAAATGTATTTAAACTTAAATATGAGAAACAAAAACACATTAAACACAACTATATTGTTATACTATTATTAAATGAATTAATATAAAACTTTTTTGACAACTTGATCCAGATATAAATGTAAGGGTGTTTTCATTCAAACTCACACTCAATTTGTCTCTCAATTGTCACTCATTTGTCATTCAATTGTTTTCAATAGTGATTCACAAAACAAATCAATGAACAGATAGTAATCATAATAACGTATTTGATGTGAATCTCATTCATAAATGTCATAATCGGTCATATGTTTCATATATGGCTTAACCGACACTCAAAACAAACCGTTTTATTATTATTATTAAAATGTTTTGAAAACATTAAATACTTTTATATAGAAGTCTATTCTTTATTATACTGAATGTTTTTGTCTCTCTCGGTCTCTCTTATAGTGAATGTGAATTTGGGTCACTTGTTCTCACTCACTATTGAACTATTGCTAATATCTATCTCTCATATCTCTCACCTTGAATTGAATGCGAGTTGAGCTGAATGTTAGGCAAAACTTGTTTTCAATGCGTTTTATGTGCAGTCTTTTATTGTCTTGTTTCAAACTAACTAAACATTTAATAGCCATCACCATTACCTCTATTTATTGTTGGTTTCAGTACAAAAATAGGGAGTATTTATGTAACTTTTTTTTAGTTGAAATGAAATAAAATGAGCGCTTTTTATGAAACAAATAAAATAAAATATTTAGGATAGGATTGAATTATGTTTTTCGTTGATGAACACGAAGACAATGATACGGGCATTGACTCACTTTAATTGAATTATGTCTAAAATGTCTAAATTATAGTTGAGCTGTGGGTGTATTACTATTATAAGTTATATGATCTTTAATTCCTGTTCTAAATGTCATAATTAATGGAATCGTATATTGCAATGAATTTATACTATTTTATGAGATGGGGTTATACTATAGTCGCAGACACTCCATAAAACTTAATCACTTCAAACTTTTTATAACCAAATAAGACTTCTTGAACTTTAAGGAAAATTTATGGTGTAATTGACTTTTTGTAAACTTTATTAAACTTTGGATTTATATGCTTTCATTCGTTAAGTCAAATCCCAATTATTCTTTGAAATGCTACGACTTTTCTCTCAATATCTAATATGGAATTTCTGTTTATTTAAAATCGTATTATAGATAATAACCTGATTTTGGAATTTTTCAAAAGTATGATTTTCTCACATTTCAATAGTTAATGGTTTGGTGTCATAACTTTTTATTTGTTAATCTTTTTCATTCGTAACTTTATTTTTAGTAATATTTAATTTCGTTCTGAGCATAAAAAATCAAATAAAAATTAGTACAATAACTACTAACATATAATCAAAAGTATTAACACTTATTTTTGAGCGATTATTCTTGAGCTGAATTATGTTTAGAAATATGAAAAAGATTTAAAGAGCATATGCATTAAAATATAATCATTTGCATTGATTTCTCAGTTGATTCATTCTTAATAAACTCAATAAGTAAGGGTTGTGTTTGGGCTGAACTGAGTTTTTCAATTTCAGGATAATTTTTTAATCGTTCACAACATGAATATTTTAATGATTAATAAAAAAAATAACAACTTAACGATCATTAACATTATTTGACCAAAACATGATTCAATTTAATCTTAAATAATAAGCTCAAAAATTATCTCTCAATTGAAAGCCGCCCATAAAGTTTCGAAAAGTTGTTTTTCTAAACATGAAGTGCATATTGTGTTAGTACATAATTTTTATTTATTATTTTCTTATGTTTATTTATTTTTCGACTCTCATAAGTGTTGAAACTGAGTTAATAATAGTAATTCTTTTTTTCAATAGATATTGTTATTATAATAATGACACATATACTGAATGAGAAATTCCCAAAAATGAGTTAAAGTAAGCAGTGAGTCATCTAATGTGGATGAATAACTCCGACAATTCTATTAATGCTTTGTCATATCTAATCAATAAAACATATATAAAGTTCCTGTAAAAGTATAATCAATAATGCTTTCATACATACATTGAGACAAAATAATAGAATTTAATACTTTTTATGGCAAAAACTCTCAATTTATTGACAATCTTTTCTTAACCCCAAAAACATGGGATACAGGTTTTAATTAACTTATAAACACATTCTTTATATTGAACTTCAATTTATGGTCGGATTCTTTCCAAAAAGTTCTCATTAGAAAAACTATTACTGATATAATATATATGAAGACAGAAAGTAAAAGTAATTAATATTAACTCAAACTTCAATAAAATTATGTTTGAAATCAAGTTTCGATTTTACTATTTTTCTGCTGTACTATCGCGTGACTATCTTTAAAATTTAGTTCTTATCTCATTTTTGAACTAAATTACTGGCAGAAGTCAAACAGTAATTCCATTTTTCATAGCTTTCAAGACTCAATCAAAATTAATTTGAATTATTAGAATATTTAATTTCACATTTTTATAAAATATTTGAATTATTGATAGCTTAAAAACGGGTGAATTATTGTAGAATAAGTCATAAAAAAGTTGAAGATTTCAAAGTAATTATATTTAACAGAGTTTACACTATTTCTCAAGACCTAAATATAACAGCTATTTTTAGGTAGTAATTAGAAATTCTTAAAAAACTTGTTCATTCTTTATATTTAGATCGATATACTATGAGATATATAAGTTATTTATGAAAACATTTATCAATGCAATGATAGCCAATTCACAGTTTGAACGCTAAATCATTTTGAGTTCACTGCAGAGTATTGTTGAAGAATAATTGGTCTCAAGTGAATATTCATTAACTGAAGGATTGAGAAGTTATCAAATTGAACGTTAACTTAGAAATACGTCTTCTCAAACGGTTTATTCAAAACACTTTACTTTAAGTTCTGAATCTATTGATAAAGTTTTGACCTCAATTGAAATTAGTGTTGAATAAATCTATGATTATAATGAATATTCAATTAAATTGTTAAGTTGTCTTTCGTATCGATTGAAATCTGTATAGAGAACTCATATCTGATAAAATAGACTTATTTTGAAAAAATAATCATTGAACATCAAATATATCAATGCTTATGGCAAAAAAGTTTACTAATAAACTAAATTTCATATCTTTTACGAAGAGTCAGTTAATCAACGATATGAGAAGGCGTAGAAACCCATTAGTAATCAAACTCATATTCAAAAAACTAATGATAAACTCCAAGTTCAAAACATTATCTCTTGAATAGTTTTATTGTTTATCAATAAATAAAATGAATATTTATTTAAAAGTTAAAGACTTATCATTTTATATGCATTGAACTTAAAATATTGTGATTTATAACAGTTTTGATAAGAAATCAAACGTGAGTTCGACCTATTATTACATGTGTTTCTACAGATTTTTCTACACATTATTAAAAGCCATTCCAAAAAAATCTTTATTAGTAAACTTTTTTGCCATAAGCATTCATATAAAGAATAATGAGTTTCTCCCGAAAGCGGAACTTTGTATCAAAAATAATCACATAATGGAATGGAAATGTTCTTAAGAGAAAAATAGTTGTATTGAAAGAGCTATAGACAAAACGATTATCATAAGAGGCTTTGATGAAACATCACTTCTTAATAAAGGAAAACATTTAGTCCGCAGTTGTATAGAAAGCGCTCTTATTTTTAATATAATTCGATAAATATATCTATTTTAGCACTATGTCTAAAAAGTTTATACATTTTATAAACAATAATTGACTATTACTACGAATTGTCAAATTTTTGTAATTTATAAAACTTTTACAGTATTTCAAAATTTAATAATAAGAACACATATTAGATTCGATACTCTCTTAAACTGTTATATTAGGAATAGTTAATCAATTAATACTTCATTTTCTTCATTTATAGCAAAATAAACTTTAAAAATTGTTTTCAGTTCTACTCTGAGATAATCCTCAATACTTGAAATTTATAATTTGAAGTTAAACTTTTTTTTGTTAACTTGAATTCTTCATAAGACAGCGCGTGTTCTAAATTAAAGGGTAGAAATTATCTTCAAAAAGATCAAAATAAAAACAAACAATATATTAGTTACTGTTAGGCAAAAGTTTTTTATGCATATTTAAGATAAGGATATTTTTGATGCATATCAATGAGTATAATATAAAATACAAATAAAGTTATTTAACAGACAACTCAAGTCCGGATATACAGCACATGTCAATTTAGCAAACATTGAGAGACATTGGGTTGAATTTCCTAATGTTTGTCTTTGTTGTGTATGTAAAAGTGTGTTAAATTGTATTTTTAACATATATACATCATAGCATTGATAAACATATACCTGTATATCATAAAAATAACATAACTTTTTAAAATAAAGTTCAACACTATTTTTAAATATGCGTCACATAAATGAGGATTAAAAAATATTTCCATTATTTCCTTTCAATCTTTTATGTTTTATCTTAATGTATGATTTTATGTTCTTTTCTCTTAATCTTTTATAGAAAAAATTCTTTTTTTGATTTATTGAAATATCGCGCGAGATGTCATTCCATTTAAATTAATTGATTATTCGAAAAAGTAATTTAAAGCCATTATAGCCTAAATCGTGCAAATTATTTATTTCAATTCATAACTGAACAAAAAGTTCGCTCCAAACAATCTTTTCACTCAATTATATATCAAAATTTATGGCACGCTATGATTAATATTCAAAAATCTTATTGAACTTCTAAAATATATAAATCCAGTTTCTATTCATTGAATTCAAATCATTAATTTAAAGATAAAATGATTGTCACTAAAGGAGAAATTATTGCAATCAATCAAAATACAAATGAAAATAAAGACTTCGATATTGCAGTCTGTCGTTTGTGTTCAGAATTTGAAAAAGACGAGCAATTAATAAAAGTTTGTGAATGTATTGGTTGTCTGCAATTCGTTCATTTCAGTTGTCTTGAGTCAGAAGTAAACAAAACACAAAAAGACATTTGTTGTTTATGTAATACTAGATATACTGGCGTTGGAACCAAAACAATTCCTAAAGGCTTTTGTCAATACATTTGTTCAGATTCTAAAATCCTATTCAATGTGTTGTCCACTCTATTGGTCCTCTCATTTCTCTATTACATTATTTATTTGGCAGTCATTGACTATATAATGTCTGACGGTTTGGTCAATCAATGGCTCAGAATTATTTTGATTGTTCCCACCGTTATATATGGTCTTATTTTTACATTTTTGGGATTAGGATTTGCTTATAAAATATGTTCTAATTATCATGAATGGAGAGCAGATCACTATAGAATCGTTTTGACCCGAACCCGCTCAAGTCGTTCACAGAATCGTAACATTAAATCTGACTCCAATTCAAACAAATCTCAAATTAGAAATTCTGATATCAAAGGAAGGAATCGAGAGAAAGGAGAAAATGAAGGCATTCTTGGCAAAGATTTAGTGATAAAAGACTTGTCAAAGAGTTCTGAACAACAGAACAAATCAAATGTTGAAACAAAAGATTCTGTGTCTATTAGTATGGATTTAATATCAAGAAAATCAATGCAAACATTGAAAGAAAATGAAAAGAATGAAAAAGAGTTGGAATTTGAGAACAAAACTGGAACGCATTCATTGCAAAAATACAAACACAAATCAAAAATGAGGATCAAATTAGAAAAAACTATCGTAAATGATTTGCGATCTAAATCAGAGAATGAAAACCAATCTCTAATTAATTAAATCGAACATATTTTGAAAAAGAATTCATTTTAGTATTTCATTATCAGATATTACATAAAAATTGTTTTCAATAGATTTTATTCTTATTTATCAAAAAATGATTAACATTACGGGTAATTAATAAAAAAAATTACCAAAAATGATGTTATAATTCCATCATTTGTTCGATATCCATAATCACTTCATTTGTGAATTTTCCTAAATTATCAAATTATACAATCTTTAAACCTTTGAAAATATGAAAACAGAATAATTAGTGACAAACCTAATGAGAGCACATTCTGTGAGCCGGCAATTATGCAGTCCTTAATTTCAGCGTTGCTTCCAATGTGAGCATTAGAGCAAACAATACTTCCCTGAATATTAGATCCCTCTTCGATCACAACATTTTCCATAACAATAGTGTTCATGAGCTTCACTTTATCCCCAATCGTACAGTTATTACCAATAATAGAACGTTTAATCGATGCCTTTTCTCCAATTAATTTAACGTTTCCAATAATCCCATCGACTTGTGATTTAATATTAATAGAATTCGGAGTTTTAACTATTTTTCTGTCAATTTTACTCAACATCATTCTATTTGCTTCACAAAAACCTGATAAAGTGTTGGCTCGAACACAATAACCATCGTTTAGTACATATGCAAAACACTTAATTTTGCTCTCGGGATAACTGTTTGGCATTTGATGTTTGAGTGATTCGTCATCTAATTCTTCAGCATTTGGTTGTAGTCTTTGAAGACCTAATTTTATTTCATTGATTTCAATGAAATCGAATATTTGGAGGCGCGGTAAGCCTGAGGCCGATATTATTGATGACGGATTGGTTGTAGTTTTACTTATTACAGGTTTATAATGTTCTTTACGGAACTGTTTCCTCACCAGTGAAGGCAAAAATTCACCCTTAAGTGAAGATATTTTACTAAAACAAATATAATGAAAGTAAAGCTATTTATCATCAAATTAATTAATCATTTATTATATATATATTACGAGTTTTCTTCTAAATATTTAAGGGTCCACTTCTTCAGTATATATATGTGTGCGTCCAATAAATTGCTTCCAATAGTAAATTGTGGACATCTATTGGAATCAATTTAAATTCAATAATAGATTTGCAAAATCAAAAAGAGACTAACTTTTTAAGCATTGATACACTTAAAGGCACGCTTTCATCAAAATCAACTTCAGAACTAAGAAACACGAGTCGATCACTATTTTGATGATCGATTCCAATCAAATCTTTCTCTAAATATCGAATAATTGTTTATTAAGATATTTAATTATTAAGAAATCAATCAATTAATTAAATGAATACCAGGTTTTTCGCGTCCTTTTCGGCCGGGAATAGAGGTCTCATTATTTGTTGGAATCGTTGAAATGAGAGCTATTAGTGTCGGATCATTAATACGATACAAATCAATGAGTCGTTTCAGTGGAAAATCAGTTATTATATCACAACTCATTACCAATAAATCTTTCTTTAATTCAATAAAAATACTATCAGTTATTATTTAATATTAATTTTAGATTAAATTAATTTTAATAATACCTTAACTTTGTCTTTAATGAGTCGAAGACTGTCAGCGGTCGCAAAATCGCGATTATATGGTATTGAAAACAATTCATATCGTATTTCAAGCTTTAATTCATTCAATTGTTTATTAATAATTTCTTCGTGAATATCAAACACTATTATTATTACTTCTATTTATTTGAATAAAATATAAAATTAATTGAATTGAGTTTAAGTTTATATTAATAATAGAGACAAACCATTAAATTGTGATTTAATGAGTGATTCCAATGGATAATAAATCATAGGTTTGTTTCCGATTGAAAGTAAACATTTTGGATAATTAGCGGTTAATTCACTAATTCGTGATCCTTTACCACCACTTAATATCACTGCTTGTAATTCAATGTTAAACATTATTATCACTTAACTATCTCTTATTTTATAGATTAACTAAATTTATATTAATATTTATTATTGATTTATTTAAATAATTCAATTTCAAGTTTATATAAATATTGATAAATAAAGTGATGAAATTCAAAACAAACGTGTCATTCAATAATACGAAGGCTTACAAAGTTTTAAATTAATGAGAATTGAATTGCATCTCACTTTTTAGTGTATCGCTGACTAAAAAAAGTTATTGGCTCGCGAGCAAAAACCAAAGCCCGTTCAAATTTGAGTATCGGTAACTTGTCAATGTTCGGGCAAAAATTTTCTTTGCGTTTCAGTTCAGGTGATACTGATTCCAATGATACCGGTATCATGTCTATATCATGTCCAGGGGTAGAGTATATAAGAAGTCACACATACTGTGCAAAATCGCTTCCCTCAGACATAATAGATTCAATCTTAAACCGATCCCAATTTAAATCCTCATAACTGTTGTAAATAACAATATTTCAATTTTTTAACCCTTTAAAAGAAATATTTATTTATCTGCAAAGATGACACTGATTGAGCATAATTTCTTTCCAATAGTTTGAAACTTTTCTGATTATTGACTCGATTTGTTGACTTACCTTCCGAACCCTACAATGAATGGGGTATACGTTTTTTTACAGTGTTGTCAATTTCTATTCAAAGTCAGGACAAAAAGTAAAAAAAAGTAATATTACAGTTATTTGAAGGTTTGAACAATAAAACAACTAAATAATATCTATATTCATACATTTTATCGATACACAACTATTT
>JAQFXV010000216.1:0-29253 GCA_034694065.1 Camisia spinifer
CATGAATTTATCACCTATTAAACACTAGAAAATCGAAATTTACGCTAGTCTAGATTTTATGTAACACCCCGTTATTTAACTATTCATTCAAATTGAACTTAAAATTACTATTTTTGTGTTTAATTGACTTTCATTGACTTTGATTTCAACTCATATCATAATTGAAAAGTCAATGAAAGGTTAACTAAAATCTATATATGTTTTGTATTACAAACTAAACTTCAGTTTAGAATAGCCTTCATTTGGTGAGCATTAAACTCACTCAAAATGTTATTTTGTTTTAAAATTAATCAAAATAATTGTAAGAAAAGCTTTATTGTAAAGGAATTAATGAATGAGAAAAGTTTCTGCTTAATGAAAAGTGCCTTTAATTACAAAAGTTTTTAAATTATTGGATCAATTGATCGTTAATAAAGCAACGGGTTATTCACAGTAATTGATTGGCAGTTAATCTCATTATTGGTTGAATTGAATCCAACGCAACGCAATCTTAATAATTAATTGCATTTCAATAAGAGAAGCCTTTGAAAGACGAGTAAATCCTAATTGTTTATGATTAAGTTGGTGGACATACATTCCTAAAAGAGTGTTTGGAGGACCAGTTGGTGTTTGAGATCACAAACGAGTTCTTCATGAAAATAGAATATAACTAAATAGCTTTTATCTAATTTCATAGTAAATGAAAAAATATAGAACTAAAAAAATTGTGTTAAAATAGAGAGTATATAATCAATTGTTTCATGATATATAGTAGTTATCAAATGAATCTTTAAGAATAATTGCATACTTTGTCTAATAGATGAAGACAAACATAAACTGCGATCATTTTTTTTGCCCATAAATGATTGGCTGAATATAACCGTGTTCTGTGACAATCATACGTTAAAATAGACATTAGATAATAAAGCTTGAAATGACAAACATTAAATTGTGTAAATCATAAGGAAAATGTCATTTTTATCTGAAAACCTTCAGTATTAACGATAATAGTAAAGGCCATGAACCCAAATAAATTTCAAAGATTTCACTCTTAATCAAAACTAAATGAAAGCATAATTTAAGAAAATTAATATTGAAACTAATAAATTGAGAGAAGCATTTGATGAAACCTAAAAGGATAAATTTTGTGGAAAAGAGGCAAAATTAGTTACAGTTTGTGATACTTTTAATAAATCAATAGTTATATCCACTCTGATTATATTAACAACAAAAAAGTTATAGACATTTTCAACTAACCTTCAAATTTTTTCATTAAAAACACAATAAATCGTTTGGATGTCGGGATTTTTTCGAATAAAAACCATTGGCTATTAAAAGTCAAAGCTCTGGTAATTATATTGATTTGTAATCTAAATAATTGTCGTTTTAGGGTCAAAAGACCTTACATAAGGATATAATTGTAAATGGTTTATGGTGAATGGTAATAGTTTTCAATGTATGTGATGCCACTATTAGCATTAAGCCATGACTAATTACTTAAAAATGATTTACTTGATGAGTCGCTTTTGCATTCTGTCCGGAAAATTACATTCGGTACGAAAGTTAACTGCAAAATCATTACACCATTTAAGGAGAACGGCTTATCTAATTACAAAAACTATTAGATTTCACTCTAGAACTGGCTCTATTCAAACTATTCTTTAATTGAAATAGAAAATACTTCACAAGAACGGTATAATTAATGATTGTATAATTTTTCCAATTATGAAAAAAATATTAATCTTTGAGTAATAAATTTCATTCTGAAATATTCATGAATTCAATTATTTCATAAAATACCACTCAAATCAAAGTCTGTATACAATAATTGAAATTTTCGATCAATGATTAAGCATTTGTTCATTTTTAATGAAATAAATTAGGATTAAGAATATAAAAAACACATCTATATTATATTATTCAAAGGTCTATGTGACCCCTTAAAGACTCGGCCCCTGGACATGATAGAGACTTGAGATTGGTATATTTAGAACCAGTATAATCTCAGCCGTAACACAAAGAAAAAATCGGAAAAGGGACCAGTGGCCAAGTTACCGAACTAATGCTATGGGAAATTTTTAATGCATAGCCCTTTCTAGCTTTTGTTTATATTTTACAAAATTCAGAATAGAAATTGCGTAACGAAAAGATTAATTGCAACTTTCATTCTTTCTATAGTATTCATTGATGATTAGTAAACGTAATTAGCACTTAAGTTTGTATAACATCAATTAAGTTTATGTAATGCTATACTCGCATAAACATCAAATTATGCTTTTAGGCGCTTATAAAGTGTTTATTACTAGCATTGTATTCTTAACTTTAATTTTCATACATTAAACATATGAAAATAATCAATACTTTATTCTATTCAATCCCACATTTTACCGAAAGTGGTTCACTAATTTTGAAAAACACCGCCACCCTCCAGATTTTCGGGTAAAATTTTGAAGGATTTTTTTATTATGGAATTTAAGCAATAATTTGCTTTTTTTGCTTTCATATCTGCAAAAGTTACGATTACGTCTTGTTTTATTCTTATTAATTCTGAATTTCGTACTCTATTTCTATATAAATTATCGTAAATTCAAGTTTAAACACTATATTCTGGCAAATATTCTGTCAAATGAAATTCGATAAAAGTAATTTTGATCACACATTAGATGACTTCATTCAATGATTATAATTTACATAGCTTTGTGGATATTTTATTGGGCTTAACAATTTGATGTTTTTTAAATATTTGATTTTTATAATCAAAAGTATGTAATTTAATTTAATCTTAAAGATTTTATTTAATATCTTTGCCCTGAAGATGATCTGAGTTTAGATCGAAAACGTTTGGCTAATAATAAATTTTCACTGTTATTCATTTCACTGTTAAATAAGAAGAGTTGAAAGTTTCAAAATAATAAATAGATTTTAAAAAATGTAAATTGTTTTTTCAGTTTTTTTTTAAATAATTATTATCAGCTATTTTTAGAATTTAAAACTTAATAATCGAATAAAGTTGTATATACTATAATATATAACTCAAATTTCATCTGAAATTGAATAATACATTAACTACTTTAACAATACACGAAAGTTGTGTATAAAATGACTAAAATTTCAACTAAAATATTAAAGTTTAAAACACTGCAATAATCATATGCATTAATATTTGAATTTATTCATTTGTTTTTCTCAATGTTTAATTGAGTGGTTCTTCAAACCTCAAGTGAAAAATGATAAATTTTTATTTCTTAAAGATTCTAAGTTTGAAACGGAAATAATAAACATCTGATATATTTGACGACAAAAATAAGTTAATTTACTTATTCACAATTTTTGAAATTAAACCCCTTTTTATATGATATATTCAATTAATGATTTTTAAACTTTCTCCTATTTAAATTCAATTTTAAATAGAGTTCAAATTTCGAAATAGAAGTATGAATATTCTTAAAATAACGGATAATTTATATAATGAAAATATGAGATATACTTATTTGACTGAAGTTTCATATATCTTTGATAATCTGTTGAGACAATTATTATTAGTAATAGTGAATAAATACTAAATAATATTAAATACTATTAAATCTCTCCAATGGAAGCATAGCAATCATTCTTATTTGTTAAGGGTTTGTCAGATATTAACATTAGTGAATCAGTTTATCAATAAATTACAGGTAAACTTATTATACAGTATATCATTGTTTCGATCGAAGTTCTGTAAAGCACTGTTAAACATTTGATATCTATCCGCATCAGTAGTTTCATATTACACATAAATACCAACAAACCAGACTTTCTCCAACTAAATTTTCCATAAGTGGGTTCAGATCGAGATCCTCAAAATTTAGTTGGAGTCAAAAACTTATTCAATTCAAAAGACAATATTTTAGGATTTTGTGACAACAACTTTTTTTTAGAAAAATTCATAAAACTTCGAAATTTTGACTAGACAATTTAAATTTTTCCAAAAATTTTGTTTTTGCTTTTTCATATTTTATTGAAAAGCAAAGGGGGACTGAGCACTTCATTTTTGATTTCTCAAAGTTCTAGGGAGAGAAAGTCTGCTGAAACACATGAAAATAATACTGACACAGTAAAAAGCTCGTGTTCGAGCTAATTGGATGAAGTCTTATTATCTGGGTTACATGGATCAATTGTCATTGAATTGGTATCATATTCAACCACATCATTTAAACTACATCTCTTTAATTTTCTCAAAAAAATTTACGAATTCTTTCTCATTGTTGTGGACGAATGGACAGACGGACGAACACAAGCGACGAATATATAAACTCGTTTTTTCTTCGAGCATAAGAAAACCTTTAAATGCACCAATTTTTTAAAGGAAAATTAAATGAAAACATCTTGAAATTCTAAAACATATAAACAGTGTTATGATGTTTGTTTTTTGTTACACGCAATTGGTTAGAGATTAATCAAAATGTAAAATTTGTTATTTTCAAAAGTTTTTAAATTTTTAGTTGGATTAATTTACCGCCACTTATATGAGATATTTTTAAACTATCTTAAAAGTATAATTATCTTAAAACTGTGAGATTAATATTTTGAACTCAGTCTTGCCATTGTGATCATAACTTAGGATTAGACCCTTAGAAACATATAAATACAAAATAAGAAATTTTAGCAAAGTTTTTCATACATATTTGGGCTAAGATGATCTTACTAAGATCGAAATTTTTATGAACTTTTATCATTGTTTATTTTCTCTGCTTTTTTGGGCAAAATGTTATATTTTGAAGAAATTTCACCCAAAAGTAAAAAATTTTGAAAACATTTGTGAAATATTTGCAAAACATTTTTTCAGCATTTCAACTAAGAAAAATCACTTTTTGAAGAGTTTAGACCCTTTTCTTCTATTCTTTCTGAAGAAAATTCAGACGCGAAGACTGTATGGAACACAATAGGAAGTCGAACTTTCTGTCAATCAAAAAGAATAATCTTACTAATTTCCGAAAAATTTCGATTTATCTAAATTGAAATATAATAAAACGGTATTATGATTACTGAGATTTTTTATGTGAAACTTTTCATATTGTGAAATAAAGATCATAAAAAGCAACTGACGAGTAAAAATGTATATAATTTACTCCAGAACATGATCTTTGGAGGCAATATTCATTCAATCAAAAGTTGATGTCAGTTCAGCTCTTCTAACACACTGTATAAGCATTGAAGCTTGAATGGTAACAACAAATAATAAGCTATAAATTTCCAGAATATTAAACAAATGCATTATTTAATAAACTCATTTGGATTAAGAATTGATATTTATATGATACTTGCTCACGGTAATAAAAATTAAATTAAAATAAACGATTTGTTTCAATTCAATTTATCATTATTAAGAAGCAGTTATGCGAAAATGCAAATGTTTTATAAATAAAAATACAAAAGACATTAAAGAAATGATTGCAGTCATTGTTTTGCTTAAATTTATTTTTTATTATAATGTAAATTCATTTTATTAGCATTTATTACTCCTAACCGCACATTCAGAATATATTGCAAAAATTTCTACTCTAGGATAAAAATGTGTAACACTTTGCAAATACAGTGCCAAACATATTATGGCACTGTATGTATCCAAAAGTCATTGTGCAATAATAATGACTGTTCGTGCGATGAAAGTTAACTTATTGAGACAGAGAGAAAACGCATATAATGCAAAAATGTTGTGTTTAGAATAGAACAGAACATGCTATGAAATAACAAAAGACAAGATAGTCTTCTCGAAGAGACGAAGAGGAAGAGCTAGAATTCTTAGTATTAATAGCGTTCAAAGTGTACATATTGGAGAAATAGGTTTTGGCATCATTGGGAAGAACAGAAGCAAACATAAAGGGTATGGCGTAATGGCTTAATCCGTGGTTTCATTGTAATACACAAAAGAGCTATTACTTGTTATCTAAAAGCAATGAAATGTGCATTATGTGTATTATGGCCATACTCTAGCATTACATATAAACTACTGTTTTATATGACATGATCCGAAAGGCTCACAACAGTCCATGTATGAGCACAACTATTCTCTGTGTTATATATGAATCCTCTATCACTATATTCTAAATTACATTATATTTTTTATTGCCAAATAGTCATATTGTTCTCTTTTCAAATTCGGACAAATTAAGATCACTTCGCTTTGATGTATTGCTTCCAGTATTTGGCAGTCTTTTTCCGACACGTTTCCGTACGGATAGAAATTGACGTAAAGGAAACGTATGCCAAAGCAATCATATGATCAAATCATGTTTTAGCAACAATTCAATTCGTAAACTCTATCAAACTAACGCATATTTAATCATATTGTTTAATGATGTTATCATATGTCAGATACATATTAATCAATTATTTTTACTGTTATTACAAATAATTCATTACTTTTTTACTAATTTTTTTTCCTTTGCTTACGACTATCTCAGAAAAGAACAAAATTAAATGAATCTAAAAAATAGTTACAAAGATAACAAATGATAACCACTGATTGATAGTCCGCAACTGTAATAACTTATCTCAGAGTAAGAAATTTGGGGAAAAAACTTCATATTAGAAGAAAAGTTTTGTGATATCAGTAAAGTTTTTGGTCACTAAACAATATCAAAATGTAAAAGTAGTGCGAAATATGAAACTAATACTAGAAAACACATGATTCTATGATTCTCTAAAGATTATTTCTGTACTTTATTTTATTGTATTGTATTACTAGTGCAGTAAATAAAATGAAAGACGAAAATTCACACGTTTGGGTCGAATATTGGATTAGGAGAGAGTGTGTGAGCCCATGAGCTGAGGGACTATCGGGTTGCAGACAATGTATTGAATTATGGAAACATATAAGTTGTGTATCTGATCGAAAAAGAAGATGGAAAAGTATTGACGAAACTCAGGCAGAATTTATCCATTTCTTTATAGTATGCATGAGTTGAATTCGTTCACCATATGTGATGTGTACGAGATTTGATCTTCGATTTATCGCACTTTCGTGAAGCTGAAGAGAGACTCATAAGTTATGATAATAAACGTAACTTTCAGTTCAATGGAGTCATACAATCAAATATCTGCCATAACAACAACCAAAATAAAATTTTTCATTAATATCTCTTTTAAGTTGAAAGAAATACGCTTTGAGGAAATTGTGGATTTGAAATCTTAATAATAACTGTCAAAAGTGTCAACAAATCTCAATTGAAATCTTGAAAATCTTCTTCATCTTCTTTTAACTCATACATTGATTCAATTTAGAAAACTTGGAGCAATCATAAAAATTATTTGTCATGCATGCAGAGTAAATGCAAATATAACTTGTATAAGGCATGCAAAGCGTCGATGCAAAAAATGCGAGTAAACCACTATGAATACGAATATGTGCACAATTTCCCGGCGGGTAATTTTAAATTCGAACATATTTTCATGTCTATTGCCATCAATGTCCCAAAAGAATTAGAATCATGAATAATTGAAGGCTTGGATTATTATTGAAGTTCTGCTCCAAAAGTATTGCAAACTAAGTTCTTATATGTAAAAAGTGAAGAGTGAAAAAAAATTTATTGCATAAAATGTTTGTTCTCTTTTTTCTGTTGAATATCTTTATATAAAAAGACAAGTAAACCTCATTTCATTGGATTTTATGCTTGTGTTCACTAGATTTTAATGCAATTGTGGTGTGGCATCAGCTATGATACTATTTCTTGAGGCAATAACTAGTAAAGCGCTAAAGCAGTTCAACTCGTCTCAAACATTATTTACTTATTTGATATTTTACATGCTCTAACCAGAAAGCAAACCCTCTTTTAAATTATATTAAAAAACTTTACTCACAAATATAGCAGTTCTTAATTGAAAGACCAATAGCATAAAAATTTCAGTTTTCATAACAAGGAGTAGAGTAAGAACTGGTTCATTAATTTTTCAAGAAGTTAATTCTTCAAAGGTTTTTCGAATTTATTCTTTAAATAATATTTTTTTAGTTGCGTTGAAATGTCGATGACATTAAACGCACAATACATCATACATACAATAATTGTGTGCTAATCTTTACTAAAAAGTTTTCATAAAATTCATCTTAAAAAAAGCTCCGGAAATATGCGTTCACATTATTGTATAGCAAAGAATAATTAGGCACTCAAATGCTGCTCAAATGTGGAACATATGCGCTTCGATGCTCTCAAAGAGAAGAGACATTAAAAAGGCATCACATGTATGAGAGTGACTCTCAATGTTGGGTCGGAATGCATATGCATTAATCAATATCAGAATAGAGGCTTCACAAACACAAAGACTTTTGTAAAACTTCTTTTGTCGAGTTTATACTTGAGTATAACATTCATTTTCAAGCAAAAAATGTTACTATGAGTTAAAAATAATTTTTGGAGCTCAACAAAAAAAGATTACATACTTTGAGCAAAGATAGTGTTAACTTAAATTAGCTAAAACTTCAGTTGGCATCTATTCTGGCATTTATAATGAATGTTAAATTGTAGTGAGGATTAAACATAGCATTAAAAGGTTGAAATGACTCAAGACATTGGTTAGAGTAATAAACCTTTTGTAATTTGATGTCGGCTTCTTTTACAAATACTTAGTCAAAGCAAATCTTGTGGTTTTATTGAGTGTACTAACACTTAAGTAAGCTTCTAAAAAAGAGTACAAGGATAACGTCACTTCAGAAAATTGCATGTTGTAAATATTCCTACTCTAACTGTCACTTTGAATTGCTTCAAACAGTCACTTTCTCTGTTGGGATAAGTTAAACAAGTACTGGTAGTTCAACTCAATCTATGCAACCATTGCCAGCAGTTCACCAGTTTAGCAGTTCATGCCGTCTACAGCACTTCTTTTTACGTTAATTCTGTCTTATAGATAAAAAATAATATATTCTTCGTTTTAATGCTTCTCTTTTGCTTCTAAAAACAAAATAACCATAAAATACTGATTTACTTCAAGCTCATACCTCGTTTTATCACACTTATTATGAATACCTACAACTTTAGACATTGTTTACAAAGTCAGAGCAAAACAAATTTATATAGATTATAATTTGAATATAGAGCAAAATCAAATCAAATTCATTTGCCTTTTCGAAGGCATTCATACTGTACTCCTATGAGATTATCAAATAGAGTAAAATCACGAACAATTAGGTGTCTTTCATGCTATTCTTTTATGACACGCAAAGCTTTCGAATCATGCAAAACTATTTCTCTTTAGACTTTTATAAAAACATATTTTTTAGAGGTTGCCTTTGGATTAAACTAAATTAAACTAAAATTTTAAATAACTTGATGCAGTTATCAATAAATCCAATTCTTAATAAATTTTTTTAAAAATTTCAGTACTTTTTTATTGAGATTAATTCAAAATCACATAAATTAGCAAGTTCCTTCTTGTGGTATGTGGGACCTGGGAGGCTGAACTTAAGGGTGTCAAAACTAGATATTTTACAATGGAATTTTTATGAAATTTTTCTTGATTTTTAAAAAATGATTTTATTTGTAATTTTAGAGAAAAAAAATCAGACAATCCTAATTGACCTAACCAATGTAAACGGGACACATATACATTTTTCTGGAGGAGCTCAAAGGTTATTGGAAAATAATTACCGTGCTTATGAAATATCACCCTTCATTTTCAACTATTATAATGAATTATTTCATTTGAAAAGTCGAAATCTCGTGAAAATAATTTACAGGTAAATTAATATGATATATCGATATATCAATAGCATAAAAAAGTTTTGAAATGTGTTAGGATTGCATTCAATCATAAGTTATTTTTGATTTTACATGAAATTTTGGTATAAACTGAAATGATTTGAATAAATATAAATTTAATTAGGTCCTACCATCGATGCTCATAAAAATTATTATTAATTGGAAGGCACAAAATTGAGAGAAAAACTTAATGAATATCGTATTCCAAGTATTAATATTGGTATAAATAAAGCTATTAAATTTGCAAAACTTAATCATCAGAGGCAGGAATTTTGCAGACAGATTCAATTTCCACGCTTGTAATAAATTTATATTGTATTCAGATTTAAAGCCAAAAATAAATTGATTATTCAAATAACTTTAGCTGTGCAAAAAGTGATTAAGTGTTACTTTAAGTGTTCAAACAGTTCATCAGTTGGACGTGAAAGTGTTAGAGCTCAATAAATTCAGACTTTTATAGTGGGCGGAGTGAGTGGTTTCTCCAAACAATCAGCTTTTGTTTAGCACTCAACACTTCATTTCTTTTCAAATTTCATCCCAACACTCGCTCAAAATCGTGAGAGAAGATCAAGTCATTAATTGGAAGAAAAATGATAGAAAAGCAAACCTATACTCCATTTTTAAAAACTGGTGATATATTAAAGCAAACTTGAATGCACTTTCAATTTGAGTTGAAGTGCAATAAAATTATAAGAACAAAAAATACAAAAGTCAAACTAATAAGAGTTTGACTATTTCTAATTATTAGCAAAAGGCTTCTATGATTAAATACAATACACAAAAACTACTAAAAAGATTCATTGAATTATTGCTTTTCATTATTAGATGCAATCAAATTTTTATTAGTTTGACTTAACTTTTTCTGTTTTGCTGATTGCATATTAAACTCAAAGCTAATCAAATGGATCTTTTTCTATTATTATTATAATTTTTTCGGCATATTTTGTGAGGAAAAAACACATATTTTGTTTATATAAGAATATACAGTATGTTTTTCTTATAATATTAAGAGTCAAGAAAATATGATAAAACATGCTTAATGTCAGAGCGCACTCACTTCTCACGAAAATAAGATTTATCATTGAAGTTAGGGTTTCAATAGTGAAGAGAAGTTTCGGCATTTGATGAGTTAACATAAATTTTGAATTCTTTATTTTGTTTTCCATTCTGTAAAACTGACATTTTCTTTATTTATCAAAAAGAGCTCAAAGCTCACAACTGTAACGTTTTTATCAGTTTCATGCCTGACAACAAGTATAAAAATTCATATTTTTTGAATTTAGAAAATATTTTATAAACTTATTCTTGATATCATTCAAACTATTATTAAAGTTTTTTTTACTATAAACTACGATTTTTTCAGTTTTTGTTTTCTGTCTTAAAAAAAGTATAAATAAGTAATTTGTTAGAAAAATATTTTGCATTTGAAAAATAGTCCAATAAATTTAGAAACTTGATTAGGAAAATAATTTATTTTGACTATACTTTTGTTAAACTAAGATAATAATGAAAAAAAGTGACAAAGCTTTCATCTGTTATCACCTAAAGCGCGAAAAAGGCTAATCAATGTTGAACAATAGAGTTTTGTTAGCACCAAACTCTTAGTACGTATGCTTAAATAAACAGACCGTCATTGTTCACAGATCTTTCATCCGATGCTTTCTCTCTAAGAGAGAGAACAGTTCTTCGCTCAGTTACTGCTCTAAACTTAGTCTTAAAGGGCTACTAAGTTTTGGTCTCTTTCAGAATGAATAAATACGAAAAAAGAGCACAAAGAGCACATCCAGTGAAAGAAAAGAGAAAGAATGTGAGCGCTTCTGAATTGATCTGATTCCTAAACCTATATATAGTCTCTTTTCTAGCGTCTAATTACTAGTGAGACTAAAAGTCAAGCTCAGAAGATCAGATCGACTAAACAAACAGCACAGGCACTGAAATCAATTGAGACATTCACATTAAATGAGAGGTACACAACACGGCTCACCTTAGCTCTGCTTCTGCTTTGTTTGTTTAGATTACCCTCACATTTGTTTTAGTCTTTACCAATTTTTTTACACAATAAATGTCACATCAAAAGTCCAATCAATAAAAGATAGCAAAAAATTAATTTCCAAAAAGAAGATTAATTAAGAATCTGTCCAACAAAGTCAAATATCAGTGCCTATTCTTTTGTCAGTGTTTTATGTTAATCGATCTGATTTTTAGCGTTTATGCAATGGAAAGATATGTCGAATCAGCGCTTATTTGTTATACGAAAAACACGCTTTTGAGATAAGCTTTTTCTAAAATACATTTCGTTTTTGTGTGCGATATTCTCTGGCATACAATTACTTTACTTATTCATTAAATTTTGCGATTAATTCGGATGTTAAATGAGTTTTTCTTTAAAAGCATTATATCAGTCCTTATTGATTGTTTGGCATCAAAGCGAAAGCAATATTTATCAAAATTGAGATTTTTTTTACTTCAAACGAAACTTAGGTCTTCAAACTTGAAGCTGGGAAAGAAAGCTTTGTCACATTTTAAGAACTAGTTATATAATAGTATATTCTGTTGTTTAAATAAATAATTTATTTTATAAATAAGTGATTATCAATAGATATGCTATAATAATAGCAAAACTTTGATTTTAAATTTTTCGATTCTGGTTGAATAGCATTTATATAAAAATAGCTTCAAATCTATCTAATCTAAATTCAAAACAAATTTTAATAGTGAATAAATTTTGTTTAAGTATTATAAAACTTGTTTAACCATTTCCATAGTATTATTCATTTCCACAGATTTTATTATAATGTAAGTTCAAAACTAATTGATTATTCTGAGTTTATTTGTATTACAAACATTAGACCAGACTTGAAAACAACTCAACCAAATCTTATCCACTTTAATAAAATAGAAAAGTTATTTCTCAAACAGATAATTGTGATACTGTATGTTTTTACATTGATAAATAGTATGAACTAAATAATACTGTGTTAGAATAAATTAGAAGTTAATATTTGATTTGAAGCATTAGCCAAAGTTTGTAAGTTAGTGGAGAGGAACTTCAATTTCCAGGTTTGTTACTTTACTCTATTAACAAAGCGTAACGAGAATTCTGGTCACGATGCAGCTAATATTAGGCTTGATTGCTGTTGCATCTAATTGGAAATTACGTGAGACGTTATAAATGGATGTGAATGGAAATATGTTATTTAGCCTACCAGTATGTAAACCAATGCTAACCTATGCAAACCAATGCTAACCTATCCAAACCTACGCCGATCTAAAGCAATACTCAAATGGATAATACTCTCTTCCTTATGATATACTATTTTACTGAACAACTAAAGGTCATCTTAATTGAGTATAAGCTCAAACAATGCATTTCGTATTTTAGTTTTTACTTCAATAAATCAGAACAATAATGTTCAACATTTCAGAAACATATTTAATAATTACCATAAGTTTCAATCAAATCAAAAGTGTAGTCACACACAAGTTTTCAACAGTTTAACACCATTTAGTCATCAATTCAAATAATTCTCTAAATAACTCCATTAGAATATCAAAATATAGTTGGATTACTATATTAATAAATTCTTAGATTCTCAATGTTTCAAACCTTTTGTAAAGTTTCTATTCTTTATGCTATCATTGATAGCATTTATATTAATTGATTATTCTTAGAATTAAAAGGAATGGGTTGTTTTCATTATTTTAATGCAAATTATTGAAAATAAAAGAATATAATTGAAAAATATATCATTTTTACTTCTTTCAAATCTTCCCACAAGAAAGTAAACCAAATAAATAAAAGCAAGTTTTTATTAAAAACTGATTTCCAAGTGTAGCGATTTTTCAATAAACTCATTCAAATAGCAAAGTTTTTGTTTATTCGAATTAAATCCAAATAAAACTCATGAATTCATGAATAAGCCAAGTGTGGAAAAGTTACAGAATTATTAATAAGCAATATTAGTTTTGTAGACTATATGAATAGAAATGTATTCCGAGTTATGCAATAAGTGGAAGCAGTCTATGTTTGGCAATAGTATGTCGTTTAGCATTCGATCGATTCTTATTAATAAGATTATCTATCATAGAAAGAACAGTACAGACAACTACTGTATCTCATTTAATAAAGTTATATAGTCTTACCTATACTCTAGGTTTAGATATTAATATTTTAATTTTGTTCTCTATTCAATTTTAATTATATAACAAATACAACAAAAATATTGATTCATGTGATTCAATAGTTTGTAAGCAGAAAGATAATAAACTAATTATTTATAAGTTGCTATGCAGTGCAGTTGAACAGTAATAATAATATTGCTGCTAAAGCTAATCGATTTAAGTCTCTCATTATTATTTATTTGTTTTTATGTCATTTAATTGTTACAATTTTCCCTTTTTTTATCTGTATTTCAAAACAAACTTTATATCTAACTTATTATTATAAATCAAAAAAATAAAATAAATTAACACTATTTGAGAATGAAAAGATCCAAAATTTAATTGCAAATCATTGGCAAAATAGAGTTATCATTTAAATAGAATTTATAAACCTTAGATTTTTGAGAACTATAGGTTGTTTAAATCTTTTCTAATAGTTTGGAATTTGGTATATATAATCTGATTCAGCTTCAGATTCAGATTCACAGCAATAGAATCTCCTGACCGGTGATCCCTTTCCTAAGTATAGTTTCTGAGAGATTCAATCCTTATTCAAAGATCGAGTTGTATAACGATAAACATAACAATTGGTGAATCCTTGTTTATTCATTTAAAGGGTCTTATATATTGTTAGATCAAATGATTATTGTCTGCAAATCACTTTTATTGTACTGGATTTGGAATACTATTGTCGTAGCACTACTTTGATCTTAAATGAGTAAATTGTTCACAAAAAAGTTAATTCTTTCGTATAAATTGATAAATCACTTCCCGTTACTATTATTTAATGCATATTTTAATTCTAGTCCTTATAATCTAATAATCATTCAGTGCTAATGTCTATGTGTTTATCTTGAGTTTTTAATTAATAACGATAATTATGAATTTTTTTTTGATTAATTGTTTGTGCTATCAGTGCTTCCTTTATGGCAATTAAGTTTAATTCATTATTTTCATGAGTATTATCAATACTTTGCTTGAATTTAACTATTTAGTGACATCACTCGAAGAGTCACGCTATCCATCAAACCATTAATCGATCAAAAAGCCGATCATTAATAGAGTCATTCGCAAACGTGACACTATTATTCATTTAAAATGCTTGCATTTCAACTCAAATAATTGCTTCGTTGGGGGACATGAATGACTTGAATCACAATTATATCACAAGAATTGATTTAATGCTAGAAATCTCAGAAACATTGATTTTTATTTTTAATGTCACTTCACTTGTGAAACATTTTCTGAATTCAAGTCTAATTTGATTTCTAACTTTGAAATATATAACACAATAATTGAATCTCAGTCTTTAACTAAACTCAACTAAAATAAGTCAAATTAAAATTAAATATTAACTAAAGGCAAAATTAGACTGTTCTTAAATTTTTAATTTGCACCTAAAATCAGATTTAATGTATTTAGAAAAATAGTGACTCATCATTAATAATAGATGAATGAAGTATAGAATCAATAGGATTTTTGATTAAGTTATACTACTTGTGAATTGAGAGAAGCATTGCTACCAAACAAAGTAATACATAATAAGCTTTATACTAAAGCCAACCAAAACTTTTTCCCCGATTGAAAATCCTTATAATCCTAGCGATATGATAGCACGACATAGTGATGATGATTATTCGCGAGCCACGCAAGTCATAAACCATGGCTCACACCGTTAGTATGGGTTTTGAACGATGAAACTTTCATCAAATACGAAAAACAACAGGATTTAGATGTTATGCCGGGAGATATGCTTATAGTTTATGAGACAGTTCGAAAGCATAACATTTCTTCACCACAACGTATCATCATTTAAAGGAAAACAATAACATCATAAGGCAAATATGCGGAATTGCATGCACTCGACGCTAAGTCTCATTCTTATAAAACGGAAAATACACAAAAACTGTGTTGATGTTAACCAAAAGAGTACAATTCGCAAATAGTTAAGCTTCTTATGTATTCTCCTTATACTACACTTAATTCGAAACAAAGTACTAAGAATATGAAAATACTGGTCTTATAATCAAATATTCTTTAAAGTGAATTTGTGGACATCAAAGACTGTACACAATCTATAATTTGGTAATATTGGTAGTACTGTTAATGCTGGTACAGAAATAGCATTTATATATTGAATTATAAAGAGGACAACTTTCTCTAGTATTCAATACGCTTTACTGAATGCTATATTGAATAGTCTAATGTTGAATTTACCTCAAGGCTCACAAAATGTGAACGATGCGGATTTCTTCTGCAAAACAAGAACAAGCCGTCTAACAATCCAATGTGTCTTTAAAACTAAGTTATGCAATATATAAATACTGTACTGTAGCTAAAAGGAAACTTTTTTGAAGCTTGTGTACCAATTTAACTTTTATATACCATGCTTAATGGAAGCATCTCTGCTTAGCTGTCATCGTAAAAGCTTTTTCCGTCACTTTAAGTTATACATCCAAACTTTTGCTTTTTTCTTTACAATTTACTGTCCTTTTCTAATATCTACAAATTTTTCTAAGAGTATTCCTCTATCACAGAATATCTCTGTAATAAAATTTTCAAATTCTTGTTAAAAACCGCATGCTTTTCGACATAACTCGATTCAAGATAAGTTTGTAATGATGAATAACTAGACTTATTTTTAGCTTTTATTCTGAATAGTTTACATTTTTCATTGAATTTACCGACAAATGCAAAGCTTTGATCACGTAAATCAATTTTCTAACCCAGTGGTTTGCAACCAGCGGTATGGTTTAGATCGAATCAGGTTTTCCACAGCAGTATTCTTAGATGTGAGTTTATATCAGTGGACCGTATCCTTCAAGGAAATTGTCTGACCCTTCAATGCTCATGATTTAAAACCAAATAAAATCAATGAATTTGAAATATTCAAACAAATTTATTTTAAGGATAATCTTTTGAGAATAGTATCACATGATCACCAATTATTAATGAAGTGTGAAATATAAACTTAAGATTAAAATATTTTTTTATTGAAACACTAGAAGAAAGCTGAAGCAAAGCTCGTTAAAAGAACTGGTGAAATCTGGTTCCGCCAATGAGTAAATATTTTCGGTTTAAATTGTTAAAAAAATTATTGAAATTGCCATGCGCAATAAACCCGTTAATATGCATTTAAAATCTTAACTCAGTGGCGGAACCACTTTTCTAGCTCAGTTTGACCACTGGTCACTTTTTCAAAATTTAGAAGCCCAGTGCAACACCAGCAGGTCATACTGATCACGAATATATCATTAGTTTTTCTCTGAAGTGTCCACAATTTTGAATGTATAGGATAACACACACACACACACGCACACGCACACACACACACACACACACACAAATCTCTCAATTATTATAAAGATTGGCACTGCTTTAGCATTAAATAGGAAGAAATAAACTTTGTTTTAAAATGTGGTGTCAACAAGTTTTGATTGAAATGAATGCCATTCATACAGATTGTAATAACTATATATTTCACTTGGATTTGGTCTTCGCAGTGGAAAGAATTATTGACACCTATTTATAAAATTTGCAATTGCATGAACCTATAAATCTCTTGTTAAACTTTGCGATCTCTTTCTTTTTAGTGCCAAAATCAAATCATTCTCATTTATATTGATGTCTCATAATTCAATAGACAATATACTATTTTCTATTAGAATCTTAAACTCTTTTCTTCTTCCGTTATTTAAATTAAGTTTCAATTGTTATCTATTAAGCTATAAATAGTGCTAAAAGTCATCAAAGCGTCAAAAACACACAAATCAGAAAACCGTCAACAATCAAATGCGTTTATTCTTTCAAATAAATAAAGTAATTCCGGAAAAGAATTCTAATATAATGTTAAGAAACTCGAAGAAGTTTAGACTTCAGTTTGATCTAAAGGAAGAATTCTCTATTGATCTAAAGATAATGCTAGCCTTAAACTAAAATAAATTTCAATCATTAATTCAGTCAGTAGTATATATCATACTGAATTCGCTCGAACTTTAACACAAATTTATACAAACTCTACCTATACTTGTATTGCACTTCTTTCCAAGAGATCGATATGCAGAGCTCTTGCATTATTTCAAGTAAATACTTTCGATGCCTTCGTCAATACTTCACAAGAATGGTGTGAAAAAGTCGATATATTGCTTAGGATAGTGTTTAATACATTGAGTCTAACTTTTCATATAATGCTTTTCTCAATCGGGATTTTTTATATTCAGACAGTTATAAGAACTCGTACTAAAGTGAAAGAAGATTAAAATTTTCTTCAAGTCGAATGAGTTATTAATTTGATTCATATTTTTGCCCATTAAATCAGTTTAATATATTTGCAATGCTCTTCTCTTAGAGTTTAAGTGTGATAAACAGTGATAAACAGACCGGTAGACAGACTGAGAGAGGGAAAGATATGTTATAAAAATACAAGTGATGTTTCTTTTTTCTATTCCAAATATTTACAAAAGGAGAGCTTAAAAAGAGAAAAGATGTGGTGCTAACAGTTCTTTATTGTAAAAATAAAAGTGCATCAAAAGTATATGATGTGTTGTTCAGGATTACGAAAAGCTGACTAACTGTCAGTCTGTGTCCAATATGAAAGTGATGCTTATTCTCCTTTATAGTCGTGAAACGAACTTTTATGCTACAGTTATGAAGTGAAGTCAGAATCTGATGCATCATGAATGGGGGCGAGGCTTACACTACACATTCTTATATATTAGCATTGATCGAAAGCATAAGAAGTACAACATATACAGTAAGGTCTACACAATCTCATTCTCAAATGAGATAAATGACTGCAAGGCGTCGGCAGCGCCTCTTCTAAAGATTTCTTGTCTCTTGAGATGAAGGAAATTATTGATATCGTTTGAATTATGGAAGAAAACTCTCTTTTATAAACTCCTACAATGAATGGCTAATTTCAATGACATGCACTTACTTCAAAATTATTTCCTGTCTTCAACAGTATTTAAACATGAAAAGCAAAAATTAAATGTCAAATTTTCATTAGCTTCTAAAAAATAGCTGATGCCAAAGTTTCTCATCAAGTTTTTTATTAACTAATGAATAGGCAGAATAGCACTTTGTTATGAAAAAATTAATGCCTTGTTTTACGAACTTTAGGTGACATTGATTTTCATAGAAACATAATTTTAATTTTCATACAAAAAAGTCACTTTATTTAATTTTATAGTAGAACAGAAGTCTTGTTGGAAATAGAAATAAAGCTAAAACTTTTAAAATCAAATATGAGTTTTTTGAAAAGCTAAAACTGGAGTGACTTAAACATTTTGAACTGAAAAATAAGAAGAAATATTTCGATTTCACAGACGTAAAGTATTACTGAGAAAAAAATTGCATATAAGAGAAGTAGAATTAAAAATAACATTGAATTTTAGACTCAAAATTTTAGTTTAACACGATATAAGCTTATATTGCATTTTGAATATAATTATTTTGTATTTTTTCAACTAGTTCTTCGAGACTTAAGCAGAAAAGTGTCAAAATAAGGGCGCGGCTTAATAACAGACTATTGAATGGAAAAAAATGTGCGAGTTATTAATGAATATAACTTTTTATGATTTTCTGTTGAAATATTATAATTTCTATTCCAAGAATACTTGAGTCATGAATAAAGTTAAATTCAATATAATATAATTGAAACCTAATTATGTAAGAAGTGATGGCAAATCCATCAAAACTATTATGGGCTAAAACATGTTTATGAAAGACTGATGAATTGAAAAGTTTTGCGCCTTAAATGATACTTTTTTACAAGTCTACCAACGAAGCGATTGGCAAAGAAGTTGAATCGCAAGTATAGAAGTTATTATAGCGGTACTACCTTTATAAAAATGACGGGTATTTCTATAATTCACAATAAAATAGTAGTTATTATCAAATTAATTTTAGCTTTTCTATTATTAAATGGAAACCTATATACAAGTACACTTAGAATGTAATCGATTTCTTTTGTCCTGATTCATTGGAAAAGGCAAAGAAGTAGACTATTCCATACATTGTCCACAATGGAAATGCACAAATCCAATAACATTTGTCTATTGGCCTCTTCTAACATAATCTTACACTGAGAACGACATTATCAGATTCTTTAATTCCCAATGCTTTTAGAGGAGTTTCATTGATAAATTAGTCCTATAAGTTAGCCCACAAGCTAACTAGTATTGGCTTAATTTAATTTTGATCAATTAAATGTTTGATTTGCTTTATAAACAAACCAATGTTTCGCATGATAAACAAAGAATTAAGAAAATTGAATACTGAAATAATGCTTCGAATATAACTGTGTAGCAGATGTTCAAAGAAATTGGAAAAAGCTTCAATACTAAAGTAAACTACTATTAAAAGCTCTCATTGCAAGCACACTTAGATTCAGGCAATATTTTACTTGTCATACAATATACTATAGTTACCAAATGTTCAGATAAACTCAATTAAATATCATTTTTGGTCAACATTAGTTCTATCACATTGAATAAACACTGAGTTTTTAAGCCAAATGGATAGGAATCAACTTCTCATTTGGAATTATGTTTGATTGACAAAAGCATTCATAAATAACTTACCAAACATTGAAAGACGACCTGAATGTCCATAAGGTTTGAGCCATTAATGTCTCTCTTGTATGTTTCACAGTCCAAAATAAAAGAGCAAAGAGTAATCTTCCTCAAAGAATGATTAGACAATGTCGAGAAGAGTTTCAGAGGATATCAGTATCAAAGCGAGTCTTTTGTTTCATTTATAAAGCAACTATTACTCTATTATAACATTATGTAATACCAAATGTCTCGTGGGATCAGAAAGATATGGACATCAATACAATTGGAACCGCTGTATATTCTGACGCCAACAACGCAAATGATACTCAAAACATGTGCCCAAAAACACAATTTGTATTTCCAAAACTTCAATACTATGCGCTGCGCATCAAAGCTAACACTTCAAAGAATGGACTGATCCACTTCTCACAAAAAAGTTTACTCGACAGAGAGTAAGATTGAAGAACTCAAATTTATGTAATTCATTGCTTTTTACAATCAAAAATCTATCCTTAAAAAATGCAAACGAATTAATGGTTAAGCTTTGGAGGCATTGAAAAATTACAAGAATGTTGTGAATCATAGCATAATACTTACTCCCACTACAGTTCAGTTGAACCGATGAATCCTTGGATTTGTTTATCTGTATGCAAAGAGCTCTGAATTTAATATGATTTTCTACAGACTGAGTAAAGCAATGCATTGTTTCTACACTAGATCTTATGTGTTATAACTTGATCCTTAGCTTATATGTTATACTTCTAAATGGGTGTGACTGTATCTAATATAAAATTTGAGCATAATATTAAATTGGCGGAAAGTTGTGATCAAAAGTGCATCTGTGTATGACTTTGTTAACGTGTTCACATAATTGAATAATGAATTCTGATAATGAAGTGCCACAAAATGCATAATAAAAGTTAAGATTCTCGCAAACTAAGTAATCAATTTTATGCAAAAAATCAAGTCAAGTATTGAGTGAGAAACTGAATCAGTGAAAGAACATGCGAAAGAGAGAACTCTGTTTAAGGAGATAAAAGTGATTGGAAAAGTTGATTGCAATTTTTCAAAAACTATAGTTTGCACACAAGAGTGAATGCTTTTTTCAAATGAACGAAAGGCAATGAATGCAATCACACAAAAAGCAGCTCTGATTTATTGCATACTCAGTGATCAGTATCAGTAGAAAGAGTTTCTGTGGCAAAACGCGATCCGTTTCCCAAACATGTCAATGCAATTTGACAAAGATATTGAGTTTTTTTTCAAATGTTCTTTAAGTCTGAACAAAATAAGAATAATTCAGTGAGAGAATGTCAAAATGTTGTTTAAAAAATGCCTGCACTGACAATCAGTTTTACACATTTGATTCTATTCTTTTTTCTATGTGTGATCCTTCACAAGATATTAAATGATAAATTTTCAGTTGAGATTTGTTCAAACTTAAAGTTTAGTTGAGTCACTCAAATGACAATTTCGTGAAACTTTATTTTCCACTCTACGAGAAAATAGTTGAGGGAAACATAATATTATCTCAGAATAGGAACAAAGCCTTTCTCAAAATGGGTTGACCAACAAAATCATCAAAAAGACAATCTCTGCGAAAGTTTTAAAGCCATAGCTCTATAACTTATATAATGCTACTCTTATTCTTGTTTCTCTATTATCTGCAATACATTGTTGTTCTAACAATTCTCATCAGTTCCTATCACTGGATTTCTCGTTATGTCCATAAAAGACTAGCTTTAGATATAACTGACTTTGAAAGTAATTTCGTCTTTCCCTCTATAACTTCTCATCATATAAAAGTGAATCAAAAGAAAAGAACAAAATCACTGAAAATGCAATAATAGAAAGATTATGAGTTAGTTTATCAGTTAGTCTAATACTATTTTTGGCTCAAATGATTCTTTTTCGTAATTGAGAATTCAATTCATTTATCACTATTTTCAAAGAATAGTTCATTATTTTGATATCTCATAAATGTGGACGAATTATGAGAATGTTTATAGTAAAAAAAAATCATTCATTTTATACTTTAAGAAAAAACCTTTATTTCCGTTTCTTTATACTCTTATTTATTAAATTAATCGAATTAACAAATTTTGCTACTTATAGACATATGATTTAGTTCTTAGTCGAAACTGTTTGCTAATGATAGACAAAATAATTATTAATAAAATACTTCATTTCACTTAAAACCTTATTTCAATAGTTTTCGTTTAAAAAATTTATTTTTAAGTTAAGAATATCAAATCATTAATTCTTATCAGTAACATCTGTTTGCAATCAAATAATTTTTTATAGAAACAAATTATATTACATTAAGGCATTCAAATCTTACAAAAGTTGTGTTTAGCTTTGGTAGTGCTTAATGCCTACTAAGTTATGGCATACTATTTATATACGAGTTAATATGACTATGTCTTAACTATTTAATATTTCTTATTTCAATAAGATTCGTGTTTATGAACTTTTACAAAATTAAAACTTCAGTGATTCATATAATGCCATTACAAAATGGATTTGTTATAACAGAATATCAAATATTTATCAGGATTTAAAAGAAATTGTCATCAATTATTGATAGATTAGACTAGAAAATAATGATTTTTAAATGAAAATTTCACGAAATTATTGTGTTTCGAAGCAAAACAGTAATCGTTTCACAGATTTTCCTCTAATTTTCAAGTTAAGCGATGGTTAAAAATGGTTTTTAGAATGTGAACTTCGGTCATAATACCTTATTTGAGAGGACCCGAGAGTATTAAGTAAAGACTATGAACTGAACCTAACCCTCAGATTGCGTGCTTCGTTGACTGCAAATACTCCCCTAATAATTCATCAATGTGTCAAACTGTTCAACTGCTCACAGTTTTTATACAACGGACACTCAATATAACAGAACTAAAAGCCTATCTTCAATTTTTCTCTGTCCAAAGAATAATCGCACTGACTGTTAGTTGTTTATAGAGTCAGCTTTTTTATAAGCCTTTTTAAAGTGTCATTTTTTCTTCAATATCAAATACTTCTAAATACTATTCGTCATTGCAATCTTTGAATCATTTCAAAAATGTTTCAATTATTTTTTCAATAGTATTTTAATCATGTAAAATTATTTCCTTTTGAAAACAAAAATTTGTAGTAAAATAGTTCAAATAATAATTTATGTGTTTGAGAATACTTTCCATTTTACCCCATTCTCTGATAATTCGTGACAAATTTTATATTTCGAAAATCATAGTTCTCTTTATTGAATAAGAAAATAACTTATTGTTTAATAGTTCACAACAGAAAATATGTAAACTAATGCAATTTTTTCTGAAATCCTTTTTACAAAAATTTTGATATAATGTATTTTTAACTGCTCGACATTGTATTAAATTATAAATATTCTGAAAATCAAATTATTATTTTTATATAGAGTATGTTGATATAAGTTGCACTTTTTCCTGTTTCAATACCAATTATTTTGATTTTTAATAAAAATTTTATTATTTTCATAACAGTAACGGATTCGTTACAATTATAATATTAGTTTCAAAGCAAACCATAACAAACTCTTTTCTGAATCTTCGATTCTCTTTTATAACTATATAAAGATAAAACTTTTCTCAAACTTTTGGTCAACTTTATTTAGGTATATTCTGCTGAGATAAGTGAATATATGAAGCAATCATATACTCTTATTGTATAATATATTAGACTATCTTTACTGTTTGCCAGATATGATGAGATGGAATACATGTTCACATAACTAGTATATCGCCGAAAGGCTGGTAACAAATGAGAAGTGGATTCAGAACTTAATTTGGTTGGTGAGCATGTATTGCTCATTATCAAAGTTGGACCAAAATTATTTTGCAGAAGAACTACAATTTCCTTTACTTAATATCTGCTGATGTCTCGCGAAATGCAATCACAATTAAATTTAGAGATTTCATCAAAGATTCATAACTGTCTATTTGAAGGATTTTTCGAAGATGGGAATATTATGTTATTTATTATATATTCAAGATTAAAGTCATAGTTTATATTAACTTTGACAGAATCAGTCACTCCTATAATAAAGTTATTGACATTCATTATTGCGACATCAACTCAATGAAAATTCTTCAGCAGGCGATTAGTTGCAGTCATATTCTCTCATACAAGCTATTCATCGAGAAATACATGCCTTTATTCTTTCTCTTAACTTATAAAAGTAAACTTATAGTCACAATGGTCTGCCGCTGTAGTCAAGAATTTAATGAATTGCTATCAGTTTATAAGCCTCTGAACTCAAGTCATTCACTCACATCAGTCCATTCTATCAGAGTTTTTATCGATAAAAACCCAATTCCTTATTGAACTAAAAAGTTCAAAATGTTTGTGACATTTGAAAACTTTTCAAGTTTTAGAAATCTTTAAAACAGAATAAAGATAAATGAGAGCTAAAGATAACTGAGTTTAATAATAGATTGTTTGTGAAATGTCTGTGTTTTCATTTAAGACAACAAACAATTACTATAACTTAGTTTTTAAAACACATTCTTATATATTATTAGCTCAAAATGCTTTCGAGCCCACAAGAAGTAATAAAAAGTACTTATAATAATACTAACAATACTCTAACCGGAATCTAACTTCAAATTTATAGGATTCAAGCTTTGAACTAATGTTCTTCAAGCGATTTGAAGCACCTTTTAATATATCAAAATGAAGCGAAACCATTATTTCGTATACAAAAGTGTCATTAAGTTAAATCTAATTCAATGGTTTTTATTGTGAAAAATTTATAATCTTTCAAAATAAATTGGTTCACGAATCTTATCATTTATTTTGCACTCATTTGTGATTAATTTTATCCAATTATTCTTAATAATACCTGATTTTTATTATATTATACATAAATATCACAAAAAAGCATGTGTTCAATGTTTAATAAAAATACTCATTTTGACAAATCCACAAATCACGAAATCATCTTTATTATTAATATTTGTTTTATAACTTAGATTAAGACTTCATTTATATTTTAATTCAAAATGTACTGCAATTGTTACAATTCTTCATTTTCCGAAAGAAAAATTGCTTTCTCTCAGGAAAAGAACTTTTTTTAATTGGTTTGTAGACATCGATCGCTTTTTTATCAGATGCTATGCCTCGGAGAACATGCGTTTAGAAAAGCTAATGTTTGAGCTTAGCTTAGCTGCAAAATAATGAATTCTTTGAATCTATAGTTATTTTGGTTTAAAATATGAAAGATTAAGTTTTAAAATTATTGAATTTTATAAATCAAGAGCTTAACAAAATTACACAGAAGATACAGATTCATTATTTTTGTGTTATAATAAGAGCTCATAATAATCCGTAACAAAACATTCAAATTGTAACTCAATCACAGATGAGGTGAACTCTTGTCTTCATATTAACTATAATTATCGATTAGAACTATTTATTCTTAACTATTTATAGCATCAATATATCAATGATTTTGAAAGAACGAAAAATCATAAATCAAAAGTTGAAAATATGGAATCAGAGATACGATAAAACCTTACTATAAAATTGATTCTAACAATCATTGTCTCGCATATTGTTCTGTCTGTTTGTAGTGTTTATTGTATTTGTTTTACTAAAATGTATTACATTTTTATAACTAATAAATAATATTTAAAATTCAAGTTTAAAACTATGTTTATTAATAGTTTTTGATTACATTTTTGATTTTTATTATTCAGTATAATTTAAATTTTAGCAAAAAATCAATTCTTTGCTCAAGAATTAGAATGAACTTTAAAAGAAATAAAATTTTAAATAACTATTTTGTGCAGCGGTTTCTAATTGTGAGAGTTGTGTCACTTCTTCCGACATCTGTTTCACGTGATCTTCGTATAGATATTTGGGTCCAGAAGTCTTTGCTCCGTAAGTGACTTTCCCATCGAATTCATTGACTTGTAATTTAAAATCAGAATCTATTGTTTGAATTATACAATTGAGATGTTCTTCTATTTCTGCCAATAACTATTCCGATAATTTTAGGAAAATATAAATAAACTTTCAATGAAATGACAACTTATTGATAATGAGATGAAAAAAAACTGACTTGAAGTTCGTTATACCAAATACAACATCCTTTTTCTTCAACAAGTCTGGTATCGAAACAACCTTTGCCTTTAGTATTACAATTTGAATGATACCAGACTTTCTCGGGAACAACAGATACTAAACTGATCGCTAATCCCATTCGTTCGGCTCTACCTATAAATACATAAACAGATAAAATAATGATTTGATTCTAAATAGAAGTAATTAAAGACATACCAATGCGTCCGATTCTATGCAAATAATTTAATTTATCGTCTGGAAGAGTAACTTGAATGACAAATGGAATTCCTATAACCGGTAATTTGAAAACAAATGTAAAGAATATTTCAATATTTCAATGTTTAGTAATTATATAATATGAAAGAAACTGTCACCTGAAATATCAATACCACGCGCGGCAACATCTGTACAGATAAGAAATTTACATTTTCGAGACTTAAATTTACTCAAATTATCGTTTCGTTCTTGAGGTTTACGGTCTGAGTGAAGACACACACATGAATACGGATTATTTGGATCTCTGGGACCTCAATAAAAAAGGCTTACATATAATATGAATTAAATGAATTCGTTCCAAACATACCTCCGCCTAAAGTATTAAAATAGTTTTCGAGATTATCGCAGTCTAGTTTTGTTCGACAGAATACAATCGCCTGATCGATCTTTAATGATTTAATTGCTTCGATAACATATTCACCTTAAATATTCAATTTGTGAATAAGAAATCTTTACGAAAAACTTAATAAATATTTAATTAAAGCCTACCTTTTAGTAACTTAACGGCTTCGCTCAGAGTTTCTTTGTTTGGCTGATTGGGATTCAATTGGTCTCTGGCGTGAACTTCATCTGTCTTTATCTGTCGTTTCAATGATTTCCACTTCAAGTCAGTCCTCGGATCTATTCTTAAGACAATGTGATGTACAGTCTCTGGAACCGAGTCTTCGCCCTTAAATCAAAGTTCATTTTATAGTTATATTAAAAATTGTTATGTTATATCAATTATTGATTGCCTGATATCGATGTATTGATTACCTTTAAGTCAACCCAAGTCGGAAAAAACATTAGTTTTTCGGCTAATTTTTTAACATCAAAATTATGTAAAGTTGCGGAACAAACAATCATCTGAAGACGTTTTCCGTCGTCAAACATTCGTGGAATCATTGAATGTAATTTTATTATTAGATTAGTGTTTCCCTGAGATAATAGTCCGTCCACTTCATCGATCACAAAAAATCTAATCATTTTTATGGAAAAAATATAAGAACATTCATAAACAGAATAGATTAATGAAGATCTGAAAGAGAGATCATTACCGGCAAGAATTAAGAGATAAATGTTGAGTATTGACGAGTTCTTCTATTCGACCGGGAGTTCCGACAATAATATCAACTCCAGCTTCGAGTTGATTGATTTGATCCCTAGCACTGATCCCACCCACTAATAGGGCTTGTTTTACTTCTCCAGATAGATATTCTTTGAATGATTTAATGCAATCATATGTCTGTTGAGCTAATTCTCTACTCGGCTCAATCACTAGTGCTTTCGGGCCATTATCTCTAATCTTAGACTTTGTTGAACTTGTATTCAATCCAAATTGGGTTTTGTTTGCATTTCCAACCCATACACTATTAAGAGGTGGACTCGTATCTGAAATTAACATTAGATATACTGATATACATATATTTACAATTTATTTATAAATCAATACCAGACGTAAACTTGACAGTCAGGCCCGCATTCTTCACACAAATGGTTGGAAAAAACATATTTTGTTCACATAATTCACTTTGAAGTTTGAAAGCAATTCCTAAGTCTTTTCCATTTTTAGTCCACGAAATAGTATTTGAGTCCAAATCAATTATATTTCCGATTACATCAAACTTATCTCCATATTGTTCTCCATATGAATCAAAGTTTCTCGAATTACTTTTCTTGGCTGTCCCGCCATAACCCCATCCATACTTATCTGTCCCTAAATCTAAACTAGCGTTGGCTAAAGACCAACCAATTCGTGCTAAACCAGAATCAGTGAAATGAACTTCAAAATAAAAACGATTCGATTTCGAAGAATCCTAGCATTACATTAAATTACATATTAATCAAAAACACGTTTGATTATACTTAATAAAAAGAAAAAATATACTTTTTTAAGTCCATAATTAGCTCTGCATCCCTGCCAAGTGTTCGCACCTTTACTTTGTGCCGAAAGTCCATCATTACTAAGAGATAAGTTTACGTCTCTATCGTTTGCACTCAAAACCCATTTATTCTCACAAATATTACTTGTCTTTGAATGAACCGGATCTTTGTCTTAATTATATAAATAAGAGTCAATTAATTCATAATTAAATTAGTCAATCATTCAAACCATTGATTGTTTCCCAAACGATTTGCAGAACTGGTAAACAAAATGCTCCCGTTTTTCCGGAACCGGTTTCGGCAGCCATTAAGACATCGCCTCCGCCAAGAATTAATGGAATCGCTTCTGACTGTATGTCTGTCGGAAGCCTTTCAATAAATATAAATTAGTTTTGATTTAAAATTTATTGTAATATATAATGAAAACTCACATCCATTCCATTTTTTCGACCGCTTTTGCGATTTCGGGCATAATTCCCATCTCTATTACATTCAAATAATTAATTATTTGAAAAAATATATAAAACAAATTTCAGAAATACCTTCAAATGCAGTCATTTTTATTGTAATTCAATTATAAATAAGTTTTAATTCAATTT
>JAQFXV010000217.1:0-29252 GCA_034694065.1 Camisia spinifer
ACTTGAAAAATATTGAATTTAAATTTGATTTATTCATCAATTAGATGCACGGTTACGCAGATTTGCCACCAAATGATACATCATTATCATCATTACACGGGCCCCCAACAGGTCCGTGTACACCATTATCATATTTAGGTAATCAAAATCAGTTCATTCAAACATTTATCGTACTATTGATAAGTTGATTAATAATTTGATTAATATTTTTACAAAAATAGAGCATGATCTTCATCAGCCTCACAGTAACCTATCATCTGACCTTTCAAGTCCGTGTACGAGTGAATGAATATAGAAATTACAATTCAAAAACACTGTTAGTTCCTCAGGCATTAAATACTGTATTATTTCAATATTTTAAGTTCTCTCTCAAGTCATATTTGAAGAAACCTATCAACACATTATTCATATATAGTGTTTCGATGATAAAAATATTAATTATTAATATGTTGTCCACAATATTAAATAATCACTCAATCCTTAAGTTTTTTGCTATTTTATAGATCAATCATTCAATTGTATATATTTATAAGATTATATTCGCTTCAGTTATAAATGAAATCCATTCGTTCAATTCATTGTAAATTTAATTATTTTGAGCTTTAAGTCAAGCAATTATAAAATTAATTTGTATTTGATATTTAAAATTGAAGATTCTATAGCATTGATATCTGAAAAGAAACCAATAGTAGAAATTGGTTTGAAGTGATTTATAGTATACTAAATGAGTTGTTAACTAAAGCGCTGAAAGTTTTTGAAAACGTGGGTTTTATTATAATTAACTGAAAGAAGTTGGTTTTGTCCATCAAAAAAGTATTAATAAAAGGAGAAGTATTTACTGGAAATCATTCACTTTTTGACATTTGATGAATGTGAGGTGTGTGAAGTGCTACTATCTTTTTCTTATTCAGTGTTACTCCTCTATTATTTCTCAAATAAAAGGTTGTAAAGAATTGAAATTGTGTACATGGCTTTTGTATGAAGATATGCACAATAAATATAGACATTGTGTAGAATAAGCACATATGCACAGCTGCATCGTGTAAATATGTATTTACAACAATAGGACTAAACGTAGACCTTTTTTCATTTCTAATAAAGACTTCTCTTGTGGAGTAGTTTTCTCCCCATTGACAAAACCCAAAAAGGGTTCACAGAATTTGCTCATCTCTATAGGTGGCAAAACTTGAGAAATCACAAAATGATCAATTGATACACATTTGGAGTTTCGAATTCCATTATAGTTATTAAAGTCATTCTCGCGTACATTGAACTCAATTTCTATACAAAACAATTATTAATATAACACACATTTCAATTGAATGGTCGTCATTGATATCCTTGGATAGTATATAATCTCTACACTTTTCTTGTTGTAATGTTAGGTAATTTTGATATAAAGACAGAACGGAGCTTCAACACATGCAAGTTCTTCGTGACGCCTATTCTTGAGTCAAAGCAGCCAATAGTGAAGGAATGGATGCGAATTACATAAGCAGTTTCAGACCGCCTTTATATGGATTTCTTTACTTCTATTTCTTTACTTCTATTTCAAGGTGATCTACACACTAACTCATAAGAAAGTATATTAAATAGTTATCAATTTTTACTTTTTATTACCGTATTTTAAATTAATTGCTATTTTGAACTTTCAATCACTTTATTATGCAATTTCTCAAATAAGCCTTTAATTTGAAGGGTATTCGTTCTCATTATTCTTCACAATACATTTCAAACAGGAAGAGTTTATTTGATTTTTGACAATTAGTTCGACTCAATTGTCACCTTTAATTAAAATTATGATAATAAAAATAAACATTAAAAGTGAATTGTAATTGGTTTTAGTTGTTCTTGAAAAAAATTAACTGGAAAATTAGAGAATTACTTCATATTTTTTCGAGATATAAACTCCTATTCAAATCATCCAAATAATTCAATTTTCATTTACTAGTACTTTAAGTCTTAAAGTGAATAATACTTCAAATTAAGATTTCTCTTTGTTATGATTTACAGGAATTGAATGTAGTGCTGATGATAATAAGGATAGAGTTATAGAGATCAATATCAAAAAAAATGAAGAGCATTCATATTCATAAAATCCATATCAACTTTAAAAATGTCTTTACTAAGAAAATCCATTTGATATTTTGCTCATTCACTTAACTTATATTTCATTCTCAAGATTTGCAACCTTTGATGCAGAAAAATAAATCAAAAGATTTTGATAAAACAATTTATTTTAAATGTTTAGACTCAATATTTTTTAATTTTTATCAGGTCTTGAATTTATCTTTAGCTCAATTAAATACTGTTTTTGTTTTTAATGAAAGTTTTGCAACTAATTTAATTACACAGAAATAGACAGCACTCGACTGGAGACAGTTTCTGTTTTTCTAAACCAAATTCGTTATCACCAGAAATGTTGTTTTGTCTGTAATGGCATTTAAGGTGACCACTGAAGGCTATCTTAAAATCCTTTGGAAATATTTGGATTATCTTAATTTTACTAATGAATCGAGTTTAAAGAGCAAACAAATTAACTGAGAAATACTTGTAAAAATATTTGCTTTCTAATAATTACGAAATAATAATTATTTTACTGATTAAGTATTACTCAATGAGATAAATAGAAAACTGAAAACTTGAAACCTATTGCTTGCGAAAAATCGATTTGTTTCGTAGAAAATTCAATTTTTTCATCTCAAAGAAAACTTCAAGCATTATAAGGTCATTACAGTTGATAGTCTGGATGTGTCTAAAAGGGTATTTTTCAACAACAACTAGAAAAAGGGCGAATTTTGTTCGATGTTTTACAATGATTCAGACATTAACTTATACTGTAAGTCACATTTGGTGAAAAAGTGATCTTTTTCGCGATCAAAAGGGACTTACTTTGCCCTTAAGAAAAGTAATACAGCAAATATGCTTTGAATCGCTTCTGGAAACAGAGCCAAAACATGGGTGGGACACATACTCCTGTATAACGCATAGCCAACAATATATCAACAATGAAAAGCAAAAACTCTAATTGCGGAGGAATGGGCAACAGATAGCAAAAAGCTGTAAAGCAATAACTGAGAGCAAAATAGGAGTCGCCCGAGTAATAAAACAAGTCGGACGTCTCTGACAAATTACTTAATAACGCTCAAGAAGACCACACTCCTAACCCCTCTTTCAGTGGTCAACAATCATTGCCTCTTATGAGAAAATCCTCGAATGCCATCAAATGCGTTTCAATCATTGTTTTCTCTGTTATTCATATAAATTCATTAATTAAAAAAATTATTTATAATTCTCAGTGTTTGTAATAAAAATATGTACTTTTTAACATTGAATGTTTCAGAAAAATCTTGTAAAAAATACAGTAAAATATTATTATTTAACATGAAATTACGAAAATTTTTAAAATACGAATAGCAATAACTTTCAATATTAATAAAAGATCTTTAAATAAATCATTATAATCAAGAATAAGCATTAAAATGATTTAAGGATTGAAAAATTCCATTATTGTTTAATCGCATTCATAGTTTGAAACAGTAAACTTTGATTTGATAAATGTTTGAAAATCGAATTCAAATAATATTCAAATAACTCATACGACGTTATGAGCATTATTGAAGATTATACGTATTCAAGCAGTTGATAAAAGTAGGTTTGAATGTTGATGAGTTTGACATGAAGAAAAATCGCAATCATTGTTTATAGTTATTTGATAATGAGATAATTATAAACACTTTGCTAATTATTTCTGCAAAATAACTTTCTTCTTGTAATCTAAAAAAATTAGTTTGAGTTTTAGTAATTATCACATTTTTAGAACTCTTTGCAAATAGAAAATAGATTAGAACTCGAATCCCAATAATTAGTAGTGATCAAGAGCTGTTTGTAAAGTTTGCTCATATTTTTAGGTACTAAGTATTACGCGATCTTGAACTGTAGTGTAACACGATTTTGTGTATCAATTTGAAAGTCAGCAGAACCAGTTTGAATTCGGATTTTTCTATTAATACAGATCAAACTCATTCATTTGATGCTTTTTTGCTTTACTTGTTTTTTAGCATTTTTTCTATTTGCAAACTGTTTAAAATATATTTTACAGAAGGAGTCAGAATATATTATAATTTCAAGAATAACTCAATGATCGAATGAGAACCTGTCTTGAATGGCAAGTCTGCCAATTACTGAAAATTTATATCAGTGAACTGATTTTGGTTTGGCTCAGATTCACGAACTCAACTTATAATAATTAATCCTTAATTTGAATAGTTTTGAGTAGCACTTATTGTTAAGTTAGGAATTAACAAACAGTTGGCAAAACCACAAAAATTAACTTATCTTCAAAGTAATTTTCGTTGTGAAGTTTTTTCTCCTTCGATTTCAATAGTTGAAAAGTATAATATATTTTCATTGAATACTTAAACATCAAACAGTACTGTGAAGATAAAGGACAAATTGATGAAAAGTTGTTCAAATTATTCTTGGCTACTATTGTCACTTCAATACATTCAGATCGTAATTCTTCGTGTTTAATCAAAATTTATTGGACTTTATAATGAAGACTTTGAAGAAGAGGTAGGAATTAACTAAACTGATGAAATTTATTAATTTTTTCCAATACTTAAACAGTTTGATTGATCGAAAATAAACATTTGATTAAGTCGAATAAGTTATAATTGAAATTTTATGACTTAATCTGAATCATGTAATTCTATTCCTAAATTAATTCAAATTGCAGCCAAAGTTTGATTCTTGTCATATTATGTCTTTATTTCGATTAATTTTGAAATAATCTTTATGTGAATCAACAGTAAAACTTGAAACTGAGTGAAATCATTGATTTCTTGAACACACATATAATGATGATTTTAAGTTCAAAAGATGTAAGTTATAGAAAGAATTTTGAGTGATTTTAAGGCTTGTAGTAATTAAACGCCTGATTAGAGCTAAATTGTAACCCATTATCAATGAATTGGTGCCAAACTGACAAATAAATAGAGAGCTGAAAACTTGAAGGAAAGTTATACTATTTTCAAATTTGGTGCCAATTTAGGGATATTTGAAGAAATATCATAAGATATCTTATGATCAAAGTATTGGTGAATAAGAGGAAGACATTGGCGACAAATTAAATTTAGCGGTCTATTCAGTCTGAATAATCGGGACATTTAGATTTGAGTATAACTCTGATTGTAAGGCTACTGATAAGGTGAAGGAGGGATCGTTTGATCATTTTTGACATTAGACATCCCTTACGACACAGCGCGTCATAGATTTAGTGTTCAGACAATAAAGAGCGGAAAATAGTAAAAAGCTCTCGTTTTATCTTTAACGCTATCTTATGGATCATTAGAGGCAATAGTGGGTTCACAACACTCACTTAAGAACCCCGGGGCACTGATGCCAAGAAAAAGCCGACAGTTCTCTATAGCTCAGGATAGGATTTTGGTGCGAGAGATCTCTATCTTTCTCCCATTCAACTTCACTTTGATCTCAGCCGAACTGTCTGTTGAGAGGGTGGTCACTGTTCTCATATATTTAAATAAGCAAATCAAATATGAAAATGCAAATTAGTTAATAGTTATGTCTAAATATCTAGTAGTTCTGTTTTTCATAAGATATGACCCTATTTTTTATTTAAATAGAAAGTACTGCTATTTAGATAAGGTTAAAGAAATTGAATATTTGATTTGTAATAATATTTGCGATCGAAAAACAACTTTCTGTAGTTTGTGGCGCCGACCAGACTCTATAGCACTAAAACTTGACTGCAAATGTTGAAAATTTTCAAAGACGAACAAATTCAAGTCAACTTATGTCAGTAGTATATGAACAACACAGAGGATGACAGACCACCCAATGCATTGGCGTCTGTCCTGCATATGACAATGTTATTCCAATTGAATATTTAGACTTATTTTGTACATGAAATTTATACTAAAACAACAGCTAAAATGATATTAACTTTTGCATCATAGTTAAAGTGTGACTTGACTTTGATTTTTGAAATAAATTGGTGAAAATGTATGAATACTGAACATAATATGTGTTTGATTGCCTAATATGTATGAGTAGACGCATTAAAAGTGCATCTGCTCTAAAGTGCATCTGCTTTAGTAATCGATATTTGCTGCTAAGCGACATCGATTCCAAGGTAGAGAACATTCAGAACATTTACTCTCAAGAGATGCAGAGAATACTCTCTAATGCATTTTCAGCTTTGATGCTTCAAATACAGACTGGACTCAATGATACTCCGAATACTCTTAAAAATATAGTCGAAGTACTGCTCATATTCTAAAGCGATTTTTCGTGTCGTTTCACTTTTTGCTTCTTATAATCTTCATTTCGCTACACAACTAAATATAAGGGCATATATTGAGCTATATTGAGCTACACTGAGCTCTGCACATAAGTTACCTTTTATGCATATTAGATAACTTTTTGATGAAGACTCACTATTCAGTATTCCGTATTTACCTTTAGGCTTTCCACTCAACTCAGTCAACAAACACAACACTGGACTCATCGATAGATTAAATCTCTAACTAAAGCATACTATTATATCCGCTTCAAATCTCAGTTTCAATACACACTTACGCAATACGTTTGTTAAATTTCCGGTTCAAAACTGTCAATCACTGAATGTAACTGTCTTTCGATCAAATCTAGGATTAATTCATTTAAGTTCGAAATATCGTTTACAAATTTATTATATGAACAGTCATGTTATATTTCACCATTATTTTGAATCAATTTTTATTTTCTTTTATTCTTTTTAACAATAACAATGAAATCATATTTCAAATTTCGTAATTAAGGTTTGGATATAAATAAAAATAATAAACTGTTGTTAAAACACAGTATTAATTTTTAAAAGTAAAATTTCAATTAAGTAATAAGAATAAAATTAAATCAAAATATCTTTAACGGAATCTTTATGAGAACGCAATCAATGATTAACATAATATTAGCATAAATTTATGGAAAAAGAAAACAAATGAAATATTAAAAATTAAGATTCATAAGTACATCATCAGGAATTTTTTTTAATAATTAAATGAAAATAATTAGCAGTTCTTATTTATATTTATGATTCATAGAACCACTCGTTTTCTTGTTTCAATTGAGAGAAAGCTAAATTGAAGACACATTTGACAACTTTGCTTATGGTTAAAGAGGTTGAATAGCTTTTGCTAATTTTTGTATGCAATGAAAATGTCTCTTTCTTATCAAGTCTTTTTATTTTGTAAAATTATTTTCAAGTCTCACGATAAAGATTTCTACTTAATATTCTTGATTCGTATTTTGTTTAGTAGTAGAGCTGCTCTGACTTGACTTTAAAGCAAACTATAATGTTATTCAGAAAACGTTTGAATCAATTCGATTGATAATAAAAATATGAATTCCTATTATAAATAATAATTTAAATCAAAAAGAAATAAGTGATAATATTTGAAAAATGTTTGCTGATAGTGAGTTATTTGGAAAATCTTATTTTATTAAGTTTGAAAAGTCTAATTTCCATTAAATAAAAGCTTTGAGGTCTCGAATAAACAATGCAATTGATCTTTTATACAAACTAGAATACTGTCAATCACAGACGTGTCCAAGTGGTAAATCCCTTGAATCAGTTTTGTCCACTTGAGCGTTAAATCTCAGTCATCGCCGAAAATATGCTATAAAAAGCGATGCGTGCAAAATGATCCTCATTTTCACAAAAGAATCATGAATTAAACTATGATAATAATAAGTGAGAACTCAGTATTTGAATTCATATAATGCTATATTAGACCACACATGCTGTTTGATTCGCACTTCATCTGGGAATTTGTGAGTTCATAAACATATGTCTTTTACGCATCATTTTCACTCTCGACTTGTTTGAGCCCAAAATTGAAAAAAATCAATTAAATTTGAATCAATTAAACAGATTTATTACCAAGAGTTTCATATAAATAGTTTTTATAACATTTAGAGTTTATAATAAACTCATTTGTCATTAAGTTATGTTTGTATTATTCTAAGCCATTCAATCATTTTATTTATTGAGCTTTCATTATCAGTACTTCTTATTCAGTGGAATGAGTCGAGTCTGGACTTATTGATCGTTTATCGATCGAAAGAGAAAACATTAGAGAAAACTCTAGAGAAAACACTAATGTATATCTGCAGCGATTGCTTTCAATTTCTGTGATTTTTGTGAATAAAGACTCATATCATTTGTTGTCAATGCTTTGCCAAAAAAATTATTTGAAATCTTTGTATTCTGTAAGATCTGAACAAATGAAAACATTAATAATATGGGTCTTTATTCACAAATAAATCACAGAAATTGAAATTTTTAAAATTTATCTTTACTTAAGTTGTTTTCATTCATAGATTTATTCATCTCTTTATTAAATGAATAATTGTTATGATCATTGATCAGAAAGTTAGTGAAAAGTATATTCCGTATTCCTATAAATTGATAGGATTAAAAATGAATAGAAAAAGCTATAGTTTGGAATGACTTCAGCACTAGAAAGTAATGACACATTTGGTTCTGGAGTTGAAAAGAGAAAGAGCCGATGAGTATCCAGGAAGCGATGTAATGCATTTAGGGGGAGGGGAGGGCGGGGGTATCAATACTAGAAAGCGTATTTCATTTTAGTTGAGCATAACTATAATTACTCACAATCACGAATGTTAAGCAAAAGCCTTTCTTAAATATTATATTTTTGATGGACAGGGATGAACATTATGAGCATTTTCTACGCCAAATCATACCATTCATTGACATGTGAATATGGATTTCAGCCTCAACTAATACAATGCTTACAACTAGAACTGCATTATTATCAATTTACTGCATTCTTCACAAATAGTATCTTCAATTGACGTTTTCAAAGGCAAACTCAGAGCTGTTCTCTTTTTTATTGTACAGTTTATGGAGAAAATCGATTTCAGTGCTGAGTAAATCTGGAATTGTATTTCTCTATTAAACAATTTTGACAATCTATATGACTGAAGACATTAAAATGAGTGGTAATATTGTTGTGAATATAAGAATTTACTGCAGTCATAAGAATATATCCTCTTCCATAAAGCATAAATATCAATAACCTAACTTTGGAAATGATTAACATAACAAAAGCCGAACGCATAGATATATACCATGAATATTGTATTGTAGAGTTGGTTCAATTGCAGGAAGTTGTTGGGGCCGAAGGAAACCACGCTATGAATAGGAAAATATAGAATAAGCCAACATATCGTTTGTTATAATCGAAATGCGTCAAGTATTCCATACTATTTTTAAATATATATTTACAAGTAGTATACCATACATTCAATGATTGATCAAATTGTTGATTCTATTGTCTGTTCTATTGTAAATCATTGCCAATTTCTGTTGACATTATTTTTTGAGTAACTCTATTTTCATACGCCAATAATATCAATGAAAAAAATAAGACATTCATCATATAATCATGTATTTTTAGCTACTTTTATTGTGTTGCATTTTCGAGTCTCAAAATGATAACTTTGAAGAAATCCAAAATTCTATTTCCTTATGTTTTAAACCACAGACTTTGAAGAATCAATTTAATAATATGGGTTAAAAAAATTGTGATCAAATTCTTAATTTGATTGCCAGTCAATTCTATTCATTCAATATATTTTAATTATATTTAAAGTAATATATAAGCCAACAAACTTTTTATGTTCATTCATGTTTTCATTCATGTAAACAATTCTTTATCATTATTACTATTAATTTCTAATATCATTTGGTTTTTGAAACTAAATTAAGCTTTTTATGAGCCTTAAAAGTTCGATTGTTAATTTTCATCGATATTAAGGGCTTATTTCAAAAGAATTGAAGTAAAAAAATGAATTTAAAAATTTAATCCAAATCAATGCATTGATAAAAAAGCTAAACATTTCATCTTTTCAGATAGAATACCATTAATGCACAACACATGAAACGCTTTTAGGCTTATTTTCAAAGAGCTCAGAACATATGTTAAGTCACTTCGGGAAACATTCACAAAAGTTGATGGATTTTTTTCTGTAGGGAAGAGGAATATTGCGCTTTTTAGTAGTGTGAGAGATGCAGAACGAAGTTTTCATGAATGGTGATGGCTTATGATGAGTTACGCCCGATTTGGGCTAATTATATATTTCGAATTCTAGCAAAAAGATTGTCATGGGATGCATAATAGCACAGAATAGCAATGGGTGGTGTCACTGAACCACTGTGTGGATGCTTTCATGTCTAACACTAATCGATAGTGTTCACCAAAATCATTGAATCATTTTGAACTTGACCGGTATTCTTATATTAAATAATATGTTTTTCAAATAATATATGTTTTACACATTTATCTTTATACTAATATTTATTTCCAAAACCTTCTGCATAAAAAGTTGGTAAAAACAATATTCTCTAAAACAGAAATAATAGAAATTTTTTCCAATTTCTAAAAATTTTGTTTAAGTTAATTTTAATGAAAGTCAGATTTTGGGCGCATAATGTTTACTATCAAATATTGGCGTACCATAAGAGCAAACGCATGTTTTATGCAATGGAGACGCAGGTGAGAGCAAAAATTCAATTGCGATTATATTAGAAAATGTAGACAATGATGATATATGCTTATGACAGGCCGACGGATCACTGATTACCAGTTTTGCTCATAAGGACATGAAATTTTAATAACATGATCCTAACTATTATTCGGAACTATTACCTCATTTATGTGAGCCTCACGTGCATTATGTTATTGTGGTTTTGCCAGTCATGAGCATCAAATCATAAAACAAAAAGTATTGCAAACTTATATAAGCGCAACGCAACGGGAAATTAAAGGGTCGGATAAATATTGTCATCATAATTAAACATCTCTGAAAATATTCTGATCCAATAATAGGGTGGATCTAATCATGTAAAATAATAATAAAGCCAAATAATTATCAAACTTATCAAATATTCAACTTCTAAGGTCTTAAATTTCTGGTTAAGCGTAAAACATATTTACAGCTTTACTGTAGAGTAGATTTGCTTTGAAAGTTAGGTGTTTTGCAGGGGTTTCTGATTGACTGCTAGTTAGCTCTCCTCTTATCGCAAAAAATGATATATTGCAACGCCATATAATGCATGCCTAATGGATGGACCTTTCATTGGGCGGGAGGCAAACTTTCACGCGTTCAAGAAATTACATGAAACACATAGAGAGCCAACCATTAAAATAGTTTCCTGTTTGCTTTTATACATAATTCTTATTCAAACAACACTTCAATACTTTGAACATTTCAACCGAAATTTTGATTTTATATTATAATATTATTCTGTAAAATAAATCAATGAGACGCAAACAATTCGATTCTATGTTATATCTCTGAATTTTGGACTGCATTGGCATATATGCAGAGATTCTCTACTGTAACTGCACTACAAAATAGGCATTAGACATATTAGGTAAACATTGTCATTTGCAGTTGTATTTGCCAGCGCTCGACAACAAGACGCCGATTTCACTCGAATTTACTTTCAATGACTACAGTATTCCGTTTCACCTAAAATTTTCTCTAATAATGCTCAAGACTTAGTGTAGAATGAAATTATGCAGAGCTCGATATAAGTAGTTTTCCTGAAAATAAACATTTATTTTAATAATGGTGTGGATGACAGCTAATAGTTTATACATAAAATATATTCTTTAGAAATCCTGAAATAAATTCTATAATAATAAATAAAAACTTAATTAATATTTTGTTTGAGAATTTTGTTTGAATCTTATGAATAATTGAAATGCTGCACAAATATGCACTTCACTTAATTAGAGAAACAACAAAAACAAAAATAATTCGCAAATATTTGTTGAGAGCGCTGTTATTTTTTGGTCATTTTGTTGATGATTATTAGTGTAGGCAACAAAAAAAGAAGTGCTCCAGTTTTATAGCCAAGAGAAATAGCAGTCCATTTTACCAATAGATACATCGCGTGCCTGCACGACAATCCCGAAAGGATACAAACAGCAGAATAAGAGAGTGCAATGTTTCATAGCTCTAAAAGCCATAATATTATTCGCGCTAATCTGTCAGTCGTGGCCCATTTCCCTCGGGTCCTATACCTACTATACCTACTATAGATACTCAACAATCTTCATAAAGTAATTCACCGACATTTTCATTTTTAATTTGATCAAAACTTCCTAAAGAAGAACAACTTATTTATAGAATATACGAATGACTCGTCTTTATAATGTATTTTATGACTTTATAATACTTATGAATTAATTTAGCATTACTTTTAATCAATGTAATTAAGTATTTAATTCTGAGATTAAAATTCAAAGAAAATGAACGCTGAGTTGATCGTAATAAAAAATAGAATGTAAATGTTTATCCAGTTTGCTTATGGTTTTAAAACTGGAATAACTCTCGTGCATATTATTCATTCGCTACTTTTTTTAATAAAACGGAATGAATTACTTGATCAGAATAAAAATGACATCAATAGCCATGAATATCACAGTAGAGGAATCACAAACGTGAGTAAAGCAGAAAGTACTGCGAATGCTAGTTAAGGGAGAGATAGTTTAATGAATAAATTAGCTCTAACTTAATCCTAGAGTATGGACAGACACACGCCCTTTGTGAACACCACAATCCAAATTTATGGCATAGCAATGAGCAACAACTGAAACGTCCGACTTTTTATTATCATTTATAGCTGTCCACGGTATCTAACCATACATTTTGCCTCAACTAAATACTAACAGACTAGTTATTTCTGAGAGACTGAAAATATCAATTAATTTTAATGCATATTTATTCTGTATGTTTAATTGCGTACATAAATTTCATATGAATAAATATGTATTCATAGCTCAAATATTGCAAATTTTGTTTCCTATTATTTGAAAGAACTCACAACAACTCATGCAAACAGATATTGATCATTATTTGCCTTAATTAACAATTCTCATTAGTTCGAAACATACTCTACAACCAAATTTTGATCCCAAATCATCTGATAAATGAATTCTTAAGTATATAAATAATTTGAAACCTATTTTAAACTATTAAATTGAGTCACTTAATGATTGAGTTGCATTGAGTGATAAATTAAAGCATTCTTATTTTGCGAGCAACGCATCAGTTATTCGGGAACAATTGAAATGAGAAGATCTCTAGTCATTTATGCTAAAATCATGAGTCTATAGCCTAAACAGATTATGCAGAATAAGTTATTTGGATACCAGATTAAAGCAATAACTTTGTGAAAGTCCGATTAAAGTGAGTGTTGAAACCCAATAGAGACCCAGAAAGTAGCAAATTAAATAAGCTTTATTAGACTCACAATAGCACACATGCTATTTCATCAGTTAGAAAACGGAATCGGCTTTGATTTTCAGTTTAAACCAAACTAAACCAATTTATAAGAGTAGACAACCCTTCACTTTACAATTTGTGGTCTTCTCTAACGGGTTGGATAAGCAAACATTGAAATCAACACTACGTCTCAATTATTCATTATTTTTAGGAATTGATTACAGTTTCTTAATGTTAATTAAAGTAAAGTTAAAAATAGCTAAAAACCTTTTTCATAGACAAAGCCACGAATCAAATGAACAAATTAATTAAATGGAAATTTAATTAAAACAAATAATTAAGGTTTCTATTTACCTGCCATATAATCTGTATAATTCAGTTGAAGAAATGGAATAATTATTTCATATTCCATCAAAAGTGAAAAAGTCTTAACCCCGAATTTTATCTTAAAATTAGTTTTTGTCATAGTTGTGGTCATGTATTTATTGGGATAATGATTGCATTGTTACCCATTTTAAATGATTGATGTAAAGCTCAAACAAGGATTAATTACAATAAATACATCTTATTTATAAAAAAAATATTGTATAACAAAAATATTAGTGAATTAATTCGAATAATAATTGTAATAATTAAATAATAGACAAAACGATGATGAAATCAATTGCAATAATATTCAATTTATTCCTGAACATGTTATATAAAATATCAATGAAAAGCAAGCGAATGAATAACAAAAATAGATTGAAAAAAAGATTGAGCAAGCATGCTTCTTTTTCATGTTTTTATTGCATATGAAAACCAGCAAACATTCCTAATTCTTGTTTATTAAATCTAAAACTAAAAGACTCAAAATTCCCTTTTATTTAAGTTTAAAATCATAATCACTAGTTTATTACTTTTATTTGAGACAAATAAATACTTGTAATAACCATTTTTCTTATTGATTTATTTGAAATTTATGATTATTAATTTGCTTTGATATCGTTTAAGTTACTGTATTTTTTAATTATGATATTACAATGGGATGAGATTTGTTTGACAGTCACTGTGGGTTTGTTTCTGCTCAAATTGTGTGGGGAGTCAAATAATTAATCATTATTATTCATCATAAAGTAATTAATTTAAACCATAGTAAGTTATTTCATATTTTAAATCATTCAAATGACAAGGAAAAAATATTGGCTAAAATCAATATTGTCGTGAAATGTGTTTAAGACGAGTGATGAAAAATTAATAATTTCTGCTCTCATTTTATTTGAATGATCGCAAAATCAATTAAATTTCATTCTTCGATTTTCGATGTCTACCACTGAGGTATTCAATAATTTCAAAAATAATTATTAAACAAAATAAAATAATATTGAAGTTATGACGCGTCAAATACTCGATATTAATTAAAGAATCACATTTATGTGCCAATTAAATATTGTTTGCTCTTTAAAAAAGTAGACTCATGGAGTTGATTATTAAGATAATTTTCTTTATAAAGTGATAGTTTTTGATGAACTTCAATGGAAGGCTAACTCAAAAAATGTATTTCTTTAACTTTGAAGTGAAATGATCTATAAATACTAGAAAAAAATCCTAAAAGTTTATATTATAACTCCCAAATACTGCATAAGATAGATTATTATATATTGAAAGAGTATTGTTTTATAAGATTAAATAACTTGACACTTAATTTATTTGGAAAAAATGAAGAATTTTCTGAGAAATCAATAATAAGAACGACTAAGTCTTATATCTTAAACATTGATTTTACAATTATTACTTAAAACTGAGTTAATTATTGACAAAGTTTATAATGACTACAATTATATTTAAAGTAGAAACAGTTAATAAGTGTCAAATAAATTCCTCTGTCGTGATAATTATACATAATTTGATTGAAATCAATAAAAATACGAGTAGGAAAAATAATTGAATTCCAACATGAAAGTAAAAACAATGACATACAGAAGCCCTATAATCTGTTTATAGGTTCGACTTTTAGTCTTGTATACTCTTTTTGCAGTTCAAGATTGCAGCTAATGTAACACAAACGCAATCAGGATAAAAGCCTTTTGGAATGAGGTTCCCCTCCATTCTCTGTATCGATACAGTAGTCGTTTCACTGCATCCCCTCATTCAAGATGATGATCAATATTACTACTTCACTGTTATTCTTTGTTACTCTACTGTTTGAGCGACTCAACTGATGAATACAGTAGTAGTAGTAGTGGTAGTGGTAGACGACTGGATATTGGGTCAGTTTATACAAAGCAAATTTATCGTTTAAAAGTTATGAGCATTAATCTATTTAAGAAGTTTAGAGATCAAAATTGGTTTCAATTTTTAAAAACGACAATATCTAAGTTCATATACATTATAATAAATGGTTAGTTAGAATGAAAATCAAGAACAACAGATGTTGAAAAAAGGATTTGAATGAAAGGAACAGATTTGGAATATTATCATCCGATAATCTAAGAGAACACTAACACTGACCGACATCTAAATACGATGCTTTTATAGTGTTTCAACGTATAAGCTTCTAGTTTTGAATGATTGTCTGCATCACGACTGAGCTGCCAGTATTGCAATTTTACTATATTTAATACATCATTTCACGTGTATTGTTAACCATAAAGCATAAAAATTGTAGCTTTTCCTCTGTTCACTGTTTCCTCAATGAATGGGGACTTATAAAGATCAGATGAGATAGAGTTTGATAGACAATAGTGTAATGCGATCTCAGTTATAAACTAGTATCACATGGATTGTAATGCAATCGTATGCATAATAGTATCCTAAACATCATGTGGTGTATTATAAGCTATTTAAGGATTTATTGTAAGCAGAATTACAACTGATATAAATTAAAGATTAAGTTACAGTGAAAGGTCATTCAACAACATTTTAAGAGATTAGCTTTCATTATTACACTGACTAATAAGTAATCAAGTTTTAAATTTCTAATTGAAATTTGTTATCAAATAGTAACTAATATTACATTCATCTTCGCAGATACTTTTCATCATAATAGTACTGACCAAATAGACTATTAAATATCTTTCGTTATTTTCATACAAGAGCAAAATGAGTATAACTTACTATAAATATTCATCTCCAGCATTTTGTATTCGATTTCTAGACAACTAGAAGAGAATGAACAAGAATATGATCGAAAGTATTGAAGAGAGTATTAGAAAGTATTTGGTATTTAACTAACATTTAACATGTATACAAGATTTTTTTTTTCACTCAACTTATATACCTATTGATTTTTATAATAAAAATAGTCTAACTTATAATCTTTTAGTCAGTAAATATAAATTATATTCAAACGAATAGAAAGAAAATTCATTTAAAGTCATTTCGAGCGTGAGAAAAGGCTTGACACTAAAATCTGACGAATAAACAAATGGGAAATATTATGCAATCTAAAGATAAAACCAGATTCAAAGATTAATTGAAATGTAATTGGATGCTTTCATTTCAGAAATTAAAAACGAAATTTTTCCCATACTAATGGTTGACTAGTTTTCCAAAATGATAAGTAATAAGTTATGTTATCCTCATATTCATTCAGTTAAGAATTCCTAACATTTTAAACCAGTATTTATCATATTGAACAACTTTTATCAATTGGAAGAAAAAATTTTTCATCAAATATAAATACAAGAAAATATTACATTTAAAATTTTCTTTAATTATTAAGAATGTAAGAATTTTTGACAAATTATGTGTTCAAAAATTGACAAACCATTAAAAATGTATTTTCAATAATATTTTAGATGACTTACTATTCAAGGACTTGAGCTAAAACTCTAAAATTAATTAACTAATTGTTGATTACTTATTCACTCACAATTATTTAATAAAATATGAATGATTATAATTGAAATGCAATAAATTAATATAAAATCTACTAAATAAATAAATATAGAAGGATTTGGTTGACTTCAGTCAAAAATTTTACTTAACATTCAGCTTCTATTGTATCTTAACTGTGAAGAAGTCGAAAGAGATAGCATTTTAACATCAATTAGTTTTTATTTTTTTATTCAATAAAATTTTTCCCTCCCTCTTATTTAACACTTTATCAAACGAATGAAGTGTTTTTTTGAACATTAATTTTGATTTTGATTACAGAAGTTATAATTGTGATTAGCAGAGAATCTTTTTCTTTTATCATTAAGTAAAATACGAAATGAATATGTGTTTTTTGATCTCATCGTGCAATTAGTTCATTGATAAACAAGAAACATCCCTACACCTAATCACTAAAACTAAAAAATTTCAACAATAAAATTAAGTCAAATGAATAAAGAGTTATTCCAAAATTGTTATGCAATAAAAAATTATCTGAAATTAGCATAAATGTTAAAAAAAGGTTACACTTAACACATTGATGTGATATTTTCTTATATTTGATTTGGTTGAAAGTATTATTCAAAAACTCAAACGATTGGAAAATTAGAATCACATTATGGAGAACATGTTTCAGCTATATATTTATATTGGGTTTGTTGCGAATGTTTCGTTTAATTTCAAATTAAGGTAAGATTCTATTCAAGTACCGTCTCGTTAATGATATTATTTCACTATAAACTTCCACTTTTCTATACAATACTTTTGGAAAACTTGAAAAAATATCAATAAAGATTCGACGTATAGAATGGCTGAAAATCTTTTCATTGAAGTTTGAATGAATCCAATCGTTTTAATGATTACTCCCTGTTATTATTGTAAACATAAGTTTATATAAATAAGCGCTGGATCGGAAACTTTTTATAAATTAATATTTATTGATTCGTTACATATTATTTCTTAAAATGATATGAAAATAAAAACTTATTTATTAGTCTATCTATTTATCAAATATTTTATTAATAGACGAAATGATTTATTTAATTGACTTACAAATAGATGAAACTTAGAATCAAATTATAATTAAAATCGAATAAATTATTACATAAATACAAAACTTTTAAAATAATAACAAATAGTTAAGATTTATTTTGCATAAGGATTACAACGTAAAACTTCGCAAAATTTTTGACTTTAACTATATATAAAATAAGCTTTGAATTAATTTGTTTTTACGCTTCAATTAATTTCTTTATTTAAGGCACTCGTAGAATAAAAGGCTTGGAATATCAGTTTCTCCAGTACTAAAGGGGATAAAAATACTATTAAAATATTAATTAAATTTAATTTAATTCATGTAAACCTGAGCCATTTTGTGTATCTGTTCTACAACTGCAGGAATGACTGCTTTGACACTGACATCAATTAAAGCTTGCATATAATGAACAGCCTCTTCATCATTGAGGTCAAGTCTGAACTTGTCCTGAACTTTCTTAACCGTTTTGTCCGGTTCTAAAGCAATATCAGGAACACTCGCGTCAACCATTAATGAGAATAAATTCAATATAAGGTTCGCGTGTCGTCTCAAATGCAGAAAAGCTGTATAACATAGTTTACGGAACGATTGGTAATGCTCTGAATTTGTTCCTCCCATCGCATCAACCATTTCTCGGCTCAATTTCATCGGCGGAGGCATTGGTTTTGGATCCCGACCGAGAATAAAACCAAAATCAATGTGAAATAATTTACCGGTTCGGGTGAGCAATAGATTGTCTAAATGTCTGTCTCCGACTCCGAGTAAATATGTTATCACGCAATAACCAGCTTTTAAATAATTCAAAACAATAATTAGATTAAATAATTGTTTTCAAAAAATTGGTAGAAAACTGTCAATCAATTACCGCATGACTTTACGTATGAATCCATGACTTCAGGAGATATACCATAGACAGCATCTGCGGGCGTATGCTTTCTAAAGTAGTTTTGAATACTTCCTTCTGCTGCAAGCGCTTCAGCAACTGATAAGGATTCGATAAATTGAACGAAACCGTGTTTACTACTCGTCGCTAATACTCTATAAGGCGTTAATTTCAAGTCTAAATTCTCTCTTCTCAATAGTTTATCCATTAAAGTAATCATTTGAAGAATAAGTTGGTCTTGTCGTAAGTCATCCCCGTGTTTGAAAATAGTAAAATATTCTGTATTATTAGTTGTGAGAAAAGCTAGTTTTCCGGGCATTAAAGCACTCTTGAAAAGAGTCGCTTTATTAGGTATGACTCCTGTTATTTTGATTTCTGGATCCAGTGGTAACGGAAGCGGATCGAAAGCAGTGAAGTTTATTTTGAAGATTTCAGTGTCCGACAAAAGATTCTGAAGCCTTTCGATTTTCTTTTTTCTGTTACCATTTTCACGGGCGACAACTTTCATGAGTTGAACTAATTTTTCAACAAAAGTCTGTTGTCTTCCGAGTAGAGATCGTCGCGCTTTCATATCAGCGCTTCCTTTAAGCAATTTTTGACTAAATCTCTTCATCATTGTTACGTACATATCATTGACTCGAATGTGTTGAACACTAACACTAGAATTAGTTGCACCAGAACTAGAAATATCGCCGTAATGTCCGTCTTCGCACTCAACCATTAAATACCAGAAGAAATAATTGGCTAAAGTGTCGTTCGCACACGTCCTCAATATTAGAAATGTTGCTAAATCTATCTGTAATTTATATACATTCTATTGATAAATCATTCTTTTTTCAAATAAATCTACTTTTTCACCTCTTTATTGTTTGAATCAGTTTCTGAAGTCTCACTGTAAGGATTACCAACTTTTGATGATTCTATTAATACGTCTGATGTTATGCTTCCTTTCCTTTAAATATAAAGTTTAATTTCAAATATTCGATAATAAAAATATAACTTAAGTTTTTGTTCGTGAATACCTTTCTCTTTCGAGAACTTTTTCCTCTAAAGCGTATTCTTTCTTCTCGTATTCGAAAGCGTTTTTAATTTCTTCAAAATTTTCATATTTAAGCGCTTGAACGAGTTGTAGTAAATATAGTAATAACTCCTTTAAAGAATAAAATAAAAATAATAAAAGTTAAATAATGAGAATAATTAGAGGTATACCTCGTCGGGCGCGTGTTGTAGTCGAGTCACTGCATATCGTCTGACGGCCTGATGTTGGAATTGAGGCGAAAGCAACTCCAGTGCGTCTTCAATATCCATTGGTTGCCAATTAGATAGTAATTCGATCGCCTGATGCGCTTCATTATTCAATTGCCAGTTAACTGACTTCAAAAACTTAGTCAAAGCTTTCTTTTGATTAACTAAATAGAACCTAAATTTCCACAATAAGTCTTGTTCTTCAGAAGTGAGTAATTTTGTTGGCGGATAACACATAATGGCATTCAATTGATCTCTTGTAGCGGCGTTTGGTTTCAAATCTCTATCATTGATACCACTTCTGACACTACGGGATAGCTTATGGTGTTTGCTCTCAACCAGGTTTTCCATCATCATCTCCGGGTCAGGTATTATTACCAAATCATTCTCAATGAAACTATACTGACAGCTCTCTTCAGCTCCTCTTTCAAAATATACAACTGAGTGATCGATTCCATTGATCGAAACAATTGGAAATTCAACAGAAAGATAAATATATTTAGTGTTTTTCTTCTCTGTTTGAACTATTTTCTCGATTTCAAGGAAAGTGAGTCTATCCAACCAATCGACTTTTGGTAACTGTCCGTTTCGGTACTTCTTCTTCAACTAATTTAATTAATTAATTAATAATCAGTTAATTCAAATGAAAATACGTTTTATATTTAATACTTTATTTATTTTATTGATTTGGTCTGAAATGGAATATTTTCCAGATTTGAAGTTATTATTATCACAATTAGTATCAGAATTGAGCCAAACTCTCAAGTCGTACATTCCTCTTCTCATAGATCCGTGTTTTCCAAATAGTGAAATAGCAGTTCCGCCCAATACTGAAGTGTTTGTCGGACCCAAAGTATCCCATATTGTGAAACTAATCAGTGTATCTCTAGGCATATCACTTAACTTTAATGGAAATAATAACCATTCATTCCATCTATTAATCAATTATAAAATCAGATTAGATTTAAGAAACTTTCAAATTTAATAACAATAATAATTGAGTCAATTCTCACTCGAATCTATTATTCATTTGTTTATAAGACGTTTGCTGTGAAGGACACAAAAGCTTTCCATTTGAATACAATTGACATGTTATATAAATATGTGCCGAAACTTTTCGATTCGATTCAATTAAAGGATCAATATTTGGATTATTGCCTTCAGACGTATTGTTTAATAATTCATTGTTTAATTGATTCAAATAATTATCAATTTTATTATTAACGTTCAGTCCCTCTAATGTTCCACTGATTTGATTGAAAAATGATTCAAATAATGAGATAATCAATATATAATATGTGTGAAAATGAAATACCATTTAATCCTGAGCTGAACATCATCTAAATCACAGGTATAGACAAAGTTGTATTTGTCGTTATCCTTAACGTCTGATTCACTCTTCGATTGATTACTTAATTGTTGTGTTTGTCGTGAATGTGATGTCGACTGTAATGACATTTTCTAACATTTAGTTCATTATTTACTTAATTATATTTACAATAATTATAAAACATTTATCATCAACTTATGTTTTGATAAAAAATTGTGAAAATAATATAAATAAATAATCATTTGAGAGCATTATTACGTCATTATTGTTACCAAACATCAGGTTTTGCTTTTATTCATAAACATTATTACTATTATTATTGCTTTACTTATAGAGTCATTGTATTTATGAATGACTTCGTGTTTAGTATAACATGTGCTTTAAATGCCTTTAAAGTTAGTTAAAGAGTATTGATATTGATATCAATAATAATTTTGTGTCCATTGAAGTAAAACTAAATTTGATTTAAATTAAAAATAATGCGAATCGCGAGTAAAGCAACGAAAGGAAAAGGAAAGAAATGGAAACGAGGAATGAGTAGTAGTTGTAATCCTAATAATAAAAGACATCGATTACAAGCTAAGTGTTTGACATCAATTGATTCCACACAACAATTAAGACCACATTCACAACAATTAAAGCTGACTCAAGACGTTATCTCTCATTACGATTCAATTCAGTTCCAAAAATTACGATTAAATAATAATAGAAATGAGAATTCAATTAATTTAAATGATATTTCAATTGATAATAAGTCTGAATATGAATCGATTGGAAACGAATCATTTGCCACCGTTTGGACCAATTGTTCTAATATTAGTTTTAATAAATTCTTGAATGGATTCCATTCTTCGTCAGCCATTCATAAGCAAATGCTATCAATTTTGGCCGCAATTACAGAAACAATTCGTTCGAATGGAGGAAAAGAAAGCGAAACCGAATATTTTGCGGCTTTAATGACTTGTTTAGAAAGTGCTGAAAATGAAGAAACTTTGACTGCAATTATTTCGTTACTAAAAATGGTTATCAAACGATTGCCGCCAAATGTTATTAAACTTAAGTTTTCGGATACTTCTAAAGTATTTGTTGAATATTTAGGAAAATATATAAAAGGAGAAAACGGTGTTTTAGTTCGTTCGCTAACTATTAATATCGCAAATATTCTTCAACATCAAGAATACGCTGTTTGGGAACTGAGTTCAACTCAACACATATTTGAGTCAATACTTTCGCTCACAATTCATAATAAGCCGCGTATTCGTAAAACAGCTCATAAATCGATCGCAAGAATATTGAGATCAGATATAAATAAACCGAAAACATCATTATGTCATCCAATCGCTAAACTGACCGCTGATTTCTGTATAAGAAAAATAGAAGAAAACGGTGTAAACGATAACATAAGTTCATCGCTTTATATCTTAAGTTTAATGAATGATATTTTGCCAGTTTTGCCGAATTCTAGTTTAAAAAAGTGTTGCGAAACAATACTTACTTTAATGACATTCGGAAATGTACTCATAGTTTCCGCTGCTTTTAAAGCATTCTTTACTTTATTCTCCGCTAAACCTCACGAAGAGTTATTGACACCAGAATTGAATGCAAAGTTAATTTCAGCGCTTTATGACTATCAACCGAACATTAATGATAGTCAGCCATTGTGTGCCTGGTCTACAGCTCTTAAAGAAGCTCTTATTAATCTCAATCGTATTAATAAACGTTTGGGTTTCAATCATTTGCCGAAGTTATTCAATGTTTCGGTTTCTTGTTTATTAAGTGACTCACGAGAAGTTCATTTATGTGTTTCAAACAATTTGAAACAAATTTATACCGAATGTGTCGAACCGTCGGCACTCAATATCGATAAAGAAATTGTTGAGAAAATCTTTTCAAGTCTTGAGAATGCTTTGAAATATCAATACTATAACGCATGGTTTTCTGTTATAAATCTAATTCCACATCTGTTTAATGCAAATTTTGCTGATTATTCGCGTGATATTATTAATGCTTTAATAGTTATCAGAGAAAGTTATGATTGTGTGTATGCGGCAGACATTGATCGCACTATTGGTCGAGCCGTTCAAGTCTTTGGCCCTAAATTTGTGGTTAATTTATGTAAATTAAGACTGAATGAGGAAAATAACGATATCTCACATAATTGGCTTTTGCCTGTTCTCAGAGATAACGTAAAGAACAAAGAATTGAGTTTCTTTGTCGACTATTTTGTTCCGTTGGCGTCAGTCTTACAAAACTCATGCGAAATATTAGAATCTGAAGGAAATTTGATAAATGCTAAAACATGTTCTATTCTTATTACCCAAATATGGTCTTTATTGCCATCATTTTGCATAAAACCCACTGATTTTGAGATAGCATTCAAGAAAATGGCTAAAACTCTGGGTTCTATCATAGCTGATAATCGTTTACTTCGAGGATATGTTTTGACTGCTTTCAGAAATATTAGTAAAAATTTTGAGAACCAAACAGTGAAACAAGAATTGAGTCGTTTTTCGAAGAATTTTGTGCCCATTCTATTGAATATTTATACGACTGAACCTAAATTGGATGATGAAAAGAATCAGCGCTTTTCGATCTATGATGTCATTCAACTATTTTTGTCTATTTCTGATCATTCATTATTGCTTTCTTTTTATTCTAAAGTGAAGGAAAAACTCAAAGACAGCAATAACGAAAACTTTATGAAACATTCTTTATTGGATTTGATCCGCGCTTTTGTGCCTCATCTCAGAGAAAATGATATCAAAGAAATTTATGCTTCTTTTGTAATTCCGTACATAAAAAACAATAAACTCGTAACAGAACAGAAGAAAGCCTTTCGTATAGTCGAAGAAATTTGTAGAAATGATTCAAATGTTTGTCAAACTTTTTTAAAAAAGAATTTAACTGAAATCGTAAATCTATTGATTGAAACTTTATCCGAATGTTTGTCTTCGTCTAAATCATACGCATTGAAAGCAATCAAATTAATCGTTGAGAAAGAATATAATAATGATTCCATTGATTGGAATAATTTATTTCTTCAAATTATTGCTAAAACATTGGATTGTCTGCTAATCAACTCTCAAAAAGTAAAATCCGCTGCATTTGATCTGATTATATGTATAGCAAATGTTCACAAATCACTAAATAATGGAAATTCTGCTCAATTTATTGAATTGATGATGACTGCATTCCTAAATAAGTCTGAATACTCATCGACTGCTGTAATAATGGCTTTGACTCGTTTATACACTCAGTTTCGCAAAGAAATGCCAAAACATACTGAATGTGATTTAGTTGAAAAGGTTATTTCATGTCTTCGTTCAAACAATAGACAAACAATTCAGGCGTCAATAGATTTCTTGAAATGCTTTTTTAAAAACGCTTCTGCAGAACAGTTGTCTTCATTTCTTGAATTATTGATTCACAGCTTAACTGATATCAATCCTAAACATCAAAAACATTTTAGAATCAAAATAAGAGAGTTATTCGTTCGATTAGTTCGAAAATATGGGTCAGTAATTAAATATTCTTTAAAGAGTATCTTTCAATAAAATAATGTTTTGTATCTTTAACAGCTATCCAATGATTTCAAAGATTATTCCCGAATCATATCATAAAGTCTTGAAAAATATTCGCAAAGTTGAAGACAGGAAAAAGAAAATGAGTGAAAAAGAAAGCGATGGAAGTGATCGAGAAATTAAAGTGTAAGAAAAGATTTAATTATAATTTTAACACTGAGTTTAATTAATTGATAATAACTTCAAATCTTTCATTTTTTCTGTTTAAATAAAGTAAAAAAAGTGGTGAAATAGAGGACATTCTCGCAGACACTTCAGAGGATGAATCGATTGAAAGTGAAGAAGACTTGAAAACCATTTCACGAAAAAACGAGTCGTGGATTAAAGAAGACTTGGATGACGACAATGAAGTACTGGATTTGTTGAGCAATAAAATGAGTCAAAATATTGTATTCAAAAAACCCGAACGACAAACAACTGTTGTTAAAGAAAAGTTTGCGATTTCAGAAGACGGAAAAATTATTATTCAAGATATTGATCGAAAGAGAGGAACAAAAAGGTCTCGAAATGAAGACGAAGACATCGATGAAAGCGCTGATATTGTTGAAGACGAAGATATGTCTACAAAACAATCGGTAAAATCTTCGAAATCGAAACAAAGTTATCAAACGGGAGGTAAAGGTATTCATCGGGCGGTCAATAAAGATATGGGAGAAGAATATAAATCAGTTAAAGCGCGCGGAGATATGAAACGGAAGGGAAGACCCGATCCTTACGCTTACATACCTTTAAATCGTCAGACATTAAACAGAAGAAATAAATCTAAAATGAGCGGTCAGTTCGCAAATATTGTAAAGGCTGCTAAAAAAGGTGCAGACATTGGTTCGAACAATAGATTTAAAAAGTTAAGAAAAAAATAAGCATAAAATTCAGCAAAAATGTTAATTTTTATTCAATGATTAAATTAAAGTTTCAATTTTTTTGATTGTGGTATTAATTTGTTTCGTTTTTTCTCTAATTTGTTTTTAGAAGTTATTTGAGTTGTTTTTTCTTCTAATTTTTCGAAGAACTTCTTCGAAGATTTTAAAGCTTTAATTTCTGAATCGTCTTTTTCTGCAACTAAAGAATCCTTTTTATTACTGGAATTAGTGCTCGATTTTTTAGTCGCTCTATCTTTCTGTTCATTAAACTTAAATTTCTTGCTCTGGAATTTTTTCTTCGCTCTTCGGCTACGCTTTTGATCTGTTTTGGATTTTTCTCCAGCGCTCTGAAGTTCTCTCTTATTATTATTGAACACTTCCTGTGGCGCTAATAAAGAGGCATCACTAGCAGTGACAGGCGTTACTTCTTCTGCAGTAATTGCTGGCAAATTGTTAATGATTTTAATTTCAGGCTGAGGTGGTCTCGGAGTGAAGTGAAAGTTTGAAAGAGAGTCCAATTGAACGAATACATTGTGCATCAATTTCTTAATCTCCACGTGTTCTGTATTCTCTTCATCTGTTTTTTCCTGCGACTGTTTTTTAAGATATTCTTCTTCATAGACTTGAGCCAAACTTTTTTTATCCTTTTCTGATTCCATTGTTATTCTTCTTCGGTATTCAAATGGTTTCTCTTTTGGTTTAACTTTTCGTTCGACGTCATCATAAGAACTGTCTTTTATTCTTTGTTTTATAATATCTTCTAATTTAACAGTTGTTTCTTCTGTAATAAGTGGAGCCGGTCTTGAAATGTGATCAAAATGAAGATGTTCTTCAAGAAGACTATTTTCAGGTCTTTTATCGGACACAATCTCTCCACTCAATTGCCACGGCTTTGAAGATAAGTTTTCTCGTTCTTGTTTTGCAATCTTTTCTTTAAGCAATTCTTGGATTTGTTCGAATTCAGACTTATTTTCTTGCGATTCATTTCTATCATTGGTTTTATTGGCGATGCTTTTGAGCTTATCATTAAGTTTATCGAACTCTTCTTCTTCACTATCACTACTACTCATATCATTCAAATCTATTTCAATATCATTATCATTATTCACTTCATTATCATTCAATTCAATATCTCTGGTGTCGATCTCTTCATCATTTTCTGCATTGAATTCTTCATCACTAGAACTGTTGTCCTCTTTATCAACACTTTTATCATTGGGATCATCGAAAAAACCTGAAAACATTACTTCTCTGGCATTTGTTTCGTCTTTATTTTCATCATTAAAGTCATTCAATTGTTGTTCATCTGAAGACTCGGATTCATTTGCGAAGTAATCGATTTCATCTTCACTCTCGTCATCACTTTTATCATTATTGGTATTAATTCCTGATCTAATCCTCTCTTCATTCATATCTTCGTTATTTAAAAACATTTCCATTTCATTCAATTTAAAGAACATGTCGTCAACGCCTGACTTATTCTCAAATTTATCACTTTTTTCACTTTCATTTTTAACTTCTGAACCATTAGTTCTTAGAATTGATTTATTCTTAGATTTATTTTTTTTATTATCATTTCCTAAACTTTTATTGATTTCATTGTTTTGCGAATCAATAATTTGCTCAACTTTTTCATTCGCAATATTAAGACCCAAATCATGAGATTTAACGGAAATTTTTGCCACTTCTTTAACCATTAACTGAAGAATTGGTTCATTTTGAAGTTCAATTTGTTGCCAAACCTGTTCTTCATCAAAGTTTTCAATATATAATTCATTCAATGATTTATTTGAAAATAAGTTTTCATTTCGTTCACAATATTCACAAATTAATCGTTTATTCAAATCATATAAACTTTTTGTCAATTCATTGAATTTTTGCGACTTTTCTGAATCACATCTGAAAAGAAATTATTTTTCGATTTAATTTATATTAATATTATTTAAATTTAAAAATTGAATCAAAACTTACGAAATGAAAGAATCGGTTCTTTTACTCAATTCATTAAATTGAATGATTATATCGTTTATTACATTATTATTACTTTTATTTTCTGTTAAATTCATATTTAAATTAAATTACAATAATTAATAACTAAATGTGAATAAAATGAATATTTATTATGCTTTAAAAATGATTTAAACCTAATGCAAAACATTGAATGTAAAACACGTTTTAAATGTTGATCACATGACTTGTTAAATGATAGCGCAGTCGCTTTTTCTCTCTCATCACATATTTGAACACACTTTTCAAATTCAAACTATTTAAGTATTTAATATTTCGTTACTGTGAATGTTAATAACTTTTCAATATTTTCCATTAATTATTTTTTTCTCATTAATAAGGCAAAGGTCGAGGAAAGTGAATATTAGAAATCTAGTGAAACTTCAAATCAATAATAATCATAGCATTGAATACACTTCAAAATTTGCTTCAAGTCAATAAAAAACTATATTTTATTATAAGAATAGAATTAAATTGTTATGAAAAAAGTTATTCTTACATGAATTAGACAAATCAAATTTGAAAAATAACTTTTAATTATACTTATTTTAAAGTTTGTTTACTTTAATTTCAAATAAAAGTCAAAGCATTGACGAGTGAGAACGCATTCCATGAGTTAATTATAGCTTGAATTGCATTTCTATCACAAGAAGTCCGAGAGAGTGATCTTCCATATGATGAGAGCGTCGGCCGCGACCACCTCTGAAGCCTCCTCTACCTCTTCCTCTACTTCTACCCCTTCCTCTTCCCCGACTTCTGTTTGAATTGTAATTTCCGAACCTATTTTGCGAACCATTAGATCTCGCGTTATTAGAAGTGGAAGACGTGAAGACGTAATTGATCTGAAGTCTATCCATAGCCTTAATATTAAAATAACTTATGAATCAGTTTTGAATAATTTTTCATTATAATCAAAACAAAATAATAAAGTAATTGACCACTTATTTAAAGTTCATATATTTTATTGTATAGCATAAGTTCTCTCAAATTTAATTTCTTCCGCTATTCAATAAATTCAATTAAATTCTTGGAAAGATTTTTCAATTTCTTTATGCGTCGACAATTTCACTGCAATTGTTTCGACTGAAAATACAATTAAATAAATCATTTAATAATTATTGTAAATATAAAA
>JAQFXV010000218.1:0-29200 GCA_034694065.1 Camisia spinifer
GTTTAGTGACATGTAACTATACCTCGAGTTAATTTTACAGGTAAGCACTCTCGCGATATTATTACATGTAATATAAATTGAGGTAATTCGGTAATAAGAAGCATATTTTGGGCCCAAATATTTATAATTAGTTAGATATTCATGTTTTTCGATAGAAATTCTAATTAAATTCTTTGCGGATAAATCAGATAAATGTCATTCATTGCTTTTTGAAGGAAAGGACTTTTGAATTTTGTCATATTATTGAATATTAATTCTTTTGATTCCATCAAATCATTTTTGAGACTTAAAGCCCATTAAAGCAATGTTAAAATATTTAGTTGTCTAGATATCTGTTAAAATCTTTTAAGTGGACAGCATTTGGTTATTTATACAAAAACAATGAGTATCAAAACAATTGAATTATGATTTGACCACTTATTTCCTGATTATCGATTCTATAATCTATTGTTTTCATGAGAAAAAATCAATAATATCTGTCTCAACAGAAATAAGTTTAAACTCAATTAATGCAATAAAAAATTCAAGTAACTCAATAAGTTTATATTCATTTAATTCTAACAGTTTTTATTGTGTGTTTCACTGGCTCACAAAACTAATAGTAGTTAAAAATTAATCTAAACCATTTAGAGAACTATCAATAAGAACAAACTCTGGACAGTTTAGTTTCAAATATATTCGAATAAACAAAACATAATATAAAATCATAGAGTTTGTGAACTTGAGGCAAAACCACCCAAATTCAAACTTATCAACAAATCAATCATAAACTTTTCAAACTCATAATAAAAAACATCTTTCACGCAAACAAATGAAATTCTATTCCTAAAAATGACAATTCAAAAGGAACAAGTTTTTAAACAAAATAAAACTAAGAAAAAATGGTTCAAAAGAAGAAAAAGTTTTTGTTCAAAGTCAGAGCCTTAGTTAGTGTATATTTCTATAAATAAGTGTATAGAATATTATTAGAAGTACTATGAGTTAAGTAGAATATATGAAAGTGTGGCCAAAGCATCAACTATTATAAGGTAAACGACATCAATGTAAAGGCCGTCATATCTGTAGAGAGCAAACAAAGTCAACGCATAACACTTACAATAAGTTACTGAAATGCTGTCTAAGGGTTTAGTAAAAAACTTCACTCTACTGAATAAGAAGAATACTGAGTTTAATACTACTTTTGATGTGCATTCATGTCAGCTCTGTTTTGGTCATAGCATTCAAAACTGACATCACATCAACATTTCATCCATGTCTTTGTTAATGGTCTTCGGAAATGAAGATAAGTTTCATCATTAAAACAAAAAACATTTAAATCATTCAATAAAATGTTTTTCGGTTGTTCAATAAAAATTCAAATTGAATATGAATTGTGAACCGAAGCTTGAACTGAATCAATTTTTTGTAAAAAATGATATACAATAATGACAGACAGGAAAAAGTAAGACCGGATGCTATTTCATGAGCGGAAGTACACCAATAGAAGCATTTTTAATGACTCAGTGATTATTTTTTCTGTGAGCATATGTTTTCTGATTTGTAAAGAGATTAAGAATTTGAGGAATTTTGATTTGACTCAGATTTCTTTCAAGAGAATAAAATTTTGTGTCATTTCATTATGATCTTGAATAAAAAATAGAGTGTTGAATTCGGATAAAATAATTGATATCTCAGTTTTAGTTATTAGATATAATTGGTATTCTGAAATAGATATTAAAATATTATTAAAAGTAGTTTTCCTTATGAATAAAGTCATAATAATAGGAAACTTTATGGTAAGAACATGTGTATTAACTTAATGCAAATTCTATTGAAATTTCATCCTATTATCTCAAGTGGTTTAAAGTTATTGAAGAAAACTCCTAAGATATAGAAGCAATGCGGTGAAGGTGTTTGTACATCCCATCCCATCCCACCTTCGAAACTCAAAACGGTACCCCCAAGATTTCTGGAGAAATTCGTTTGTTTTTAATACAATTTTCGATGAAAAATCAAAAGAAATAAAAAATTTCCTCTATTTCAGAAAACGATGAGTTTGACACCCCCTCCTACTTTGGCCTGCTACACGCCCCTTTAAAATTTACCTTGCTTATCTATCTTCTGCATTCAAACTTTGGAACAGATTATACCATATAACTTATAAGTAAAAGTTATCATAAATCAGACATTTATTCATCAATATTTGTTTGAAATAATTTGAAGTGAATATAACTGTGTTGTTTATCATTCTGATGTTTTGAGTGCTTTCAGTAAAAGCACTCCAATGAGTATTCAGAACGCAAACCAGATTTTCAACAATTTGATGAGTCGATTGAGATTGTGGTGAATAAATCAGACAAAAATAAACAGAAGAATAACTTAATAGGTTTTGCGACCATATACTAAGCAATAAATTGTTGAGTTCTAGATTTTGTTGAAGGAAAGGCCGGAAATCACTTTATTATCCAATCTTCACTCATAACTTAATCTTTATTCAAAATGAGTTTCTATAAGTTGATCGATGCTATCAAGAGTGAACACAATAAATATACACTAACTATGATTTCTCAGAACTTTTATAAGAATTTAGTTTATAATTCAAGAATATTTTAACTTCAAATCTATAATATATTATAATAAATCTTTAAATTAAGTTCAAATTGAGAATAATCTTCTTTAATTCGAAAAGTTTAAGTATTGTTTTACTGTTTGACTATTTGATAGATAGTGAATAAATTTTAATTTAGAAACTTTAGTCATTCATTCAAAGGTATAATCTTTGATTATAGTTTTGTAACTCCTGAGAGACAAACAAATGGAGAACTGATTTCCCAAAAGGATTGTTTGCACACAATCCGTGAATTGAGAATCACTCGTAAAGAGTGATATTAGCGAAGCAGTATTCATAATATATTATATTTTCATTGGCAAAGATTGAATGCGTTTATGTCCGAAAGCTTCATGAAGTTATCAAACACTTGACTTAAGCAATATGACAATCCTATTATAACTTAGTTTATCTTTTGTTTTTAATCGAAAAAATTTGACATTTGATGTTAGAGTTGCCAATAGTCTTGCATTACATTGGAGTCTAACAAACTATACATGATCTCCAATTAAGGTCTTAAATTGACCATTAACTTCAGCTCAACATAATTATAATTCATTAAAGAGAAACAATTCAACTCATAAAGATTCCTATTTCACGGCTATTATACTCGATTCCTGAGTTATAAAGTTATATAAATATTATAACTTTGTCTTCGATTCAAATTGTCAATAAAGTGCTATCAAATTTATTATTAAAAAAATCATTGACTGATGTAAGAAAAACAACTCAAAAATTAATTTTATTTGAAATATAATTACCATAACTTTTAGATATAATTTCATTGTATAAAAGATTTTGGAAAATAATTTGCATGTTAAGTACAACTCTATTACTTATTCGAGAATCGATTTTGGATTCAGTTTAAATAGAATTAAACTTATATTGACTGATAAATTATCACTGCATTTGATATGCAATATCCATATAATGCTTTTATTTGATTTCAAAATCAAAATAAGATACAGTTATAAATTAAGCCGAAAGGCTTCTCAAAAAATCTAATGAAAATCATTGGATGCACTTTCAATATTCCCAACTCTATCAACTCTAAAATTTTAATAATCATTAGCTATAAATTATGTTATATAATACTCTTGTGATTCAGAAGACAAGTTCAAACTTTCATTCGACAAAATGACTTCAATTTATTCAAATATATACTTAAATGTCATAAATATAATGTTGTATAGAATGAATGGCAAATAGAAACTAATGAACGAGTAAAACAAGGAGAAAAAGAGGAAAATCAAAAACCACTATAACATGAGTTAGTTTTAGTTGAAATTTGCATAATTTAATCCACAGTTTATTATGCATTAACTACAACTTTCTAATTCAAACTCAACATAACTTACTTTTGATTGATTCTCAATTTAAAATTTTAATCGAGTCTCAACTTAGAGAAAATGCTAATGTCTTTTAACTTAAGTTGATTTTTTACTAAACTATTATCTCATTATCCTTTAATGATAAAAAAAACTCTGAGTTTTCACAATAAAAAACTGGAAACTCAATTTACAACATTCAGAGGTTTCAAAAATTTCAATAAAAGTCTATTATTTGTCTGAGTCTATATTCAAAGGGAAACCACAGAGTTATTAAAATACCCATATTTTGTGAAACTCAATATAAATAGTTGAATGAAAAAACAAATAAAATGAATCACCTTTTATTTCTAAATTCAATCATAAACTAACTTCAATGCGATCTTTAAAGCAATCTCAATAATATTTAATAATTCTTAGTTCTTTGATTCCATACAAATCTTTCCAAATTAATATTTATAATCTAAAGTTGAATTTTTGTTTATTAATTGTGTATCCATTTATATTATCATTTATTGATATAGTTGTCAATTAAAATATTTGTTCTCATTTATGTTATTAGAACCTATCTTGTGCTCAAACTTTAGCCGTTGGGACTCCTTTGGATATATACTTATACATTTGCTTTTAAGCTACTCTTCAAAATATCACAAATAATGTTAAGCCGATGTTACCAAACACATTAATTGCATTTTTCAACTAAATAATGTTCAAATATATTGTTTGAACTTTTCAAAGAAAAAACTGATTAGCCATATATTATCGAAATATCGTTATTTTGCGAGACATTTATGGATCAAATAATCATTTATGTACTGAAGTGAAGCATAAAATTATAAGAAGTAGACATTACTAACTGACAAAAATATTTGCATACATGCAATAATAAAATTTGCATTATTTTCATATATTTCACTGTTAATCGCAAAAAAGAATGAGAACAATATATTAAAGTCGCTAAGCATTGTGTATTCACATGTGTATTTATGTTTATTATAAAATCAATTGAAGCTTAACTATGAAAAGTTGAAAACTAGTATAAAATGATAATAATATGAAAAGTGAAGCATAGTTACCGCGGAGATTCCATACTGAATTCAGAAGTAGAATGTGATGAATGTCTCGATACCCCCATTGTAGGTACATATCCAATATGACACCGCACATTCTTAGCAGTAGTGAAGTAACTTCGATTATTTTTTTCAGGCTTGAAAAGCATAATATAAATTTTTGGAAAAAACAGCAACACTAAAGCCACGATTGCACTAAAACTAATACATAGACAGAGAGTTATCACTTTGGCATTTGAGTTAAAATAGATGGGCACGAATGCAATCCATATCACTAATGTTGTATACATTGTGAACCCTATGAATTTGGCTTCATTGAAGTTTTCGGGAACGTTACGAGTCTTTACTGCATATACTGTACACATAGCGATCAGGAAAAAATCAAAACCCAATGGCGCTGTTATACCTTTATTAAGAAAAATTTAAATTATGAATTACTTTTTGATTTGATTTTATACCCCAGTAAATCTCAACAGATGTGCGACAAAACTCATTAAACAGGTTCAAAAGCTTTCTAAAAATTTACTCTAAATTTTCTTTTTTTATGCATCAAAATGCCAGCAGAAAAGCTTTCAAGAGTTATGGAAAGGATTTTTTTGTTTTGATTTATCACTTTTCCTGATAGAGTTCAAATTTTAAAGTTCAAGTTATAGATATATGTCAATAAAAAAAATTTGCTGAAAAAATGTCAAAAATCTTGCTAAAAAACTTAAAATATTGATCTTATAATCAATTTGTAATTTATTGGACATAAAAATTATATCTATTGAAATACTTATGAGAGAATCAATTTTAAAAATATTTTAAAAATTATTAAATTGCAAATAATACTAGTATAAGATTGATCAAAAGCATCAGTTATTTCATGTAAACAGTTGAATGATTTATCATTTCAAACATTATTCAAAATCCTTGTTTAGAGAAGAGAGTGTCACAGATAGACAATTATATTTTCAGAAATCTAAATTTCATGGATGATTCAATTCTTTTATACAGTATAAATAGTGAATTTCTTTAGATAAAAATGACAGATTTCTCCTTCATTTGAAGAGTGGTCAGAAATTGCTTCTTAATGACCCAATTTTTATTATTATTACATATTCGGTCATTTGATTGTTTTGACATAAGACATATTCAATAAAGCGAGAATAGATTATCACGTCAAAGCTTTCAATTGAGATGATGAATGTTAAAAATTGGATCAGATCAGACCTAATTAGATTACTCAAGTCAAGAGATGCTAAACATTAGAGTACAATTAGTTGCTTTGATTCAATAAAATTAGTTTTGAAGCATTAAATTACTTTTATCATACGTTTAACTTTTTTGAATAATCAAGTGATGAATTGAGTTGAGTTAGAATAAACTCTATAAGAAATCTTATTTTAATTATACTCATCAATAATTGATTGATTCAAATTCTACTCCTTATAAGTTTGTTATACATATTATTATCCAAACTAGTCATGTCATATCATATAAATTATGCGTTTTAGAAAAAAATTATATTCTTTTTGTATTTTGTTCTATAATTTTATTTGAAAGCCTTTTCAATGAATAAAACGATCGGAAAGATGAAAATTTATTTCTAGAAAATTTGAAATAATTGGTAGCAGAATTTTGCAGACTTTTAATACTTAATTAGCGTTTATATGAATTGAGAAAGAAAATTGCTAACGAAATAAATGTTAATTAAAAAGAATTACCTAAAGGTGTTGTATTGCAAATCAATTGAACCCTATCTACAGAAGGATAATATAGCATCTTATCAGCCGGTTCTCTGTAGAGCATAACCGCAATAATTCCAGCCTCGATTGATATAAGTAGCCAAGTAATGAAAACCTGTGCGGTTCCCGACATGAATCTGGGCTTCTTAGTGATGATACGTTTCTTAGAGCCGGCCAGTATTCGAGCGATTCTATTAGTTTTAGTGACTAACGCTGCGTACATTATAGCAAAACTAAATCCTGGCAGCACTCGAGACACAAAGCATAAAGGTTTGGTCGGTTGAGCCAGAAGTGTGAATGTGGTTCCGTGACAGAGAAACATTCCAATCATAATTACATACGATAGCTCTCTTGTTGATGCCTTCACTATTGGAGTGTCATTGTGTTTAATGAATACTATCATTGCAAAAAATGTCATAATAAAACCGAGACATGCGATGCCCATTGCGACCAATGATGAAGTATCATTCCATTGCAGGTATTCAATTGGAATCTGATTACAGCCTAAAACAAACGGATCCTATTTATTACGATTTCGTTCATTTACAGATAGCTTCCAAACTAGAACTACTGCAATCACTAATTCGTCTAATCCTTCATTAAAACTGAGGCACGATATTTACTTATCTGTATTTTATCCAAGTTTAATATTCAAACTAACTTTTTCCAGTTTCAGTGTATTCAGACTTGAAAATCACTTTCAGTTTTAATTATATAAAAATCCTTTTCAAAAATCCCTTATAAAAATCTTTTGAATGTTGAAACATTTAATGCTGACAATGAAATATCAGTTTATTGTAGATGTTATGATGAAGTTCCTTTATTCTGGTGATTTAGTGAACAAAAAATCTGTTCTATTTCAAAAGTTATAACTGTTAAACTTTATGCTTTCAATTTATTGCTCAAATACCAATAAATCTATTGTGAAAATCTTTTTAAAAATGTTCATTTACAGTCAAAAGTTTTATAAATTTTGATTCTATTTTGGCAATTCTTTTCTCTTTAATTTTTGGTGAAATCATATTTTTCAATACCTCTTTGAAATTCATATGAAAATTCCCTGAAATGGATAAAAATTGTCTCAGAATACTAGAGAGCTCTCAGTTTCCAGAGATCATGAAGAGGTCACGAAATCTCTCCTGAATCCCGTTCAATGACCACTATTTCTTATTCACCCTCTGGTTAATTAGTTATTCTCATAGATTCAATCAATCTTAAGCCTTACAATGGATGAAAAAAGCAATTAAGAAAAGCCTCTGAATAAGGTATTCCTAGTTTTATGAGTAATTTTTTTTAAAGATTTCAGACGATTAGACAATGAGCTTGAGTTGAAAACTGAATAATAGTATAGCACGTAATAAACAAAGATTACTCTGTCATTGATGTAATTCTGATTAATTATTTAATAACTATTCATAAGTCTTATTCTTATTGAAGATAAGTTGAATAATGTATGAAATATGACTATACCTGTGAGATTATGATTAGGCCACCAGCCAAGAGGACACGCCTGACAAGTGTATTCATCCAATAAATATTGGTTTTCACGACAGGGAACACAAATCCAACAACATTTCACAGAATCACTCTGAATATTCTGTAACCAAATCCAATATAATTAATTCACCGGCATTTCATTATCTTTTTTTTAATAAGTTTCAAAAGTTGATTGATTCAAAATCACATTAATTCAAGCGAATCATTAAGTGAACACAATTTACTGAATTTATTATTCAAATCAAATTGAATCATCTCTCGAAATATCTAAATTGAATGAACTCTCGAAATTTCCATTTTAAGTTTTATCCCAAGTATAAAAATAGTTTTTAAAAAGTTGAATTTGAAATCTTTCACTTTGAAATCCAACGAAAGATTTACTCTCAAAATAGTCCTTTTATTGATTTGACTATTTATTAATATTTCTGAACACCATTTTGTAGAAATTTATGCCTTTTACAAATATAATGAAAAGTATGAGAAGACCGATTTTTGAAGATATTTTTTGCTCATTGATAATAATGCTGTTCTATCAAATTAGCCAGCTTGGAATATTGACACTGATTCTACATATCCATAACAGTTTCAGCCGTTTTTCGTAAGATTAAAAAAACTCTTATGTTTTTTGCACACTTTAGATTTAAACTTACCTTTAGATAACTGTCTTATTTTTTTAACTCAAAGACACAACTTTTAAAAGTCAAAGCTTAAGCCTAAGATAGGCTATGATTATAAATATTCTTATTCTGGATTAACTTTATAAGTGTCAGACACAGAGAGTACTTCCTTATTCAATAATTCAAATTTCAATTGAAAATGATTAATTGAAAATTTTTCGAATACTTCAGATCATAGAATAAATATATATAAACTCATTCAGTCAAGAATATCAATCAAATGTTTAGTGGAAGCATGAAATGAGGGGCAAAACAAAATATTTTTTATTACAGCTTTAAAATCTCGAAGTAAAGTATAGAATAGCTTATACTCAAAGTTACTCAGTGTATAAACAAGGGTTTTAAAGCTATCTTTCAAAGTCTTATAATTTCATAATCCCTTCTGAATTGTGAGTAATTGAGAAAACTTCTAAAAAGTCAAAAGAGTCTATTGTTCAAAACTTCTGAATTATTATTATTCAATTATAATCAAACTTTTCAATCAAATGGAGACATAGTTTCAATTGAAATATGTTTAAAACATTTCGTCTCTTTGTAAAAAATTGAGTTCATTGAAATCATTATTGAGAAATCACAAAAACTATTTGGGTTTATATGAGATATTAATGATACTGCCCTATGAAGTCGCCGTTGGGTTTCAGGATTATAACGTAAAATCAATATTGACTTTCATACTATAACATGATATACACTAGAAATTACGTGGAATATATTGAGCATTTCTTATAATTCAAATTATTAAATATTTTGATCTATTATATTTTATGTCAATTCAAAAATATAGATTTGAATCACAATGAGATTTTATGACAAACCCATACATTCTCTGAGTACTAAATTCGACTTTTTCTCATAAATATTCTGTTTATACGAATAGATGAAAATTTGAAAAGTTTTTCTTAAGGCTAAAAATGTTTAATATATGATGAAAATGAAGATATAGCTCGAACAAGATATTGTTCATAAAAACATATCATAACTTTACTTTTTGAAAAATACATGTTGAAAATAATATATGAAGGCATGATAAATAACCTTTCATATGGTGACACTTTGGCGTCACTGAACACTCATTTGCAAGTGGTGTTGGTTTACATATTCTGTGTGTAATCATCCATATGAAGATAGATATTTTCTTCTAGTTTACTATACATTCATGACAAAAACAGAACAGGACTGGAATCACTCATCTGAAAAATTGTTTATTATTCAATTATTCTCTACTTTTCGTTTTTGTCATCATGTTTTTCTTAGAAAATAATTTTACGCTCATTGTCTTGCCATCAATTCTTGGAATCATTTCTGTTATGCAAAACATTTTTGAAAAAAATTCAAATTAATTATATTCAAATTTTTATATCAAACCTCTGGTTTCAGATCAAGTCTAAGTTTGAGACATAATCATAAATATAATGATTTTATGCATTGAATTAAAGCTTAGCACTCAATTTGATGAGAGAATCAATTTTTGAGAAATGGATTTTTTTGTTCAAAGAAAAAAATACTAATAAGATTGTCGTCAAATATTCTCAGTAAAAAACATTGGAATTTTGAGTTATCAATTAGATTGCCATTTGTGTCATTTTTCCAGAAGAGTATTAATGATTCAATCAAATAGTCATTCAGTGCAATACTTTATATCAAACTTTGAAACATTCGTTTAGATGAAAAATTACTTTCCGAATGTTTTTGAAAAAGAATTACAAATAAAACGAAATTGTTATTTTTAAATGAATTTGACTATTAGAAAATATTTTTACTTTTGCCTGTCCTTTGGGGCACGGCTTCGAACAGACAGACTCTGGTGGTAGCGAACCATTAATTGTAATGAGTGGCCACTGCATAGTCCGAAAAAGATTGAAGTCTCCGCCACTAATCCATGAGCCGACGTGTACGTAATCGTAATCATTTTGACCAATTTGTTGATAGTTCATAATATCATACCTAAAATTTGACAATCATATAAATCTGAGTTTCAACATATAGAAGAATGAATCAATAATTTTCTCGACTAAGTACTAAGTTTGCAAATAAACTCTTAAATTAATTTTTTTAATCTATTATTCGAATTCCTCGATTTCGGCGGAAAACTTGGATTAAGAATATAAAGCGTGAAACTTTTATGTCGATAAACTCTAACATCAAAACGATTAATTTTTGACTGAGGAAATAATCGATAAACGAGAAGAGCATAAGAATTTGTCGCATAACTAATGGTTACCTTCCGGGTGGGTCTCCGTTCTCGTCAAACTCGACAGTTTCATTGCCCCAAATGAAGCTGACATTCATAAGATGCTGAAGAAATATGGATCCGTTGACGGGTAACATTTGAGAGCATAGACCAGTAGTATTAGGACACTGAGACTTTTGCATATTATGCAACCCATAAGCCATAGTCCAAATCGCTTTCTTAACAAATGCCATTTTTGTGTCTTGTTTGTGCTTATCTCTTAAGGTTTCTTTTCCTAAAATACAATTTAGATTTTTCTTTTATTTTTAAGCCTTAAATAAGTTTTAAAAGATTATGTTTTCTGCTTAAGAATTTCATTAACAACATATTTATTGATATCCGATATCTTGACTCATAGTGAGCTCAATAAGAAAGGCATTCGATTTGTTTTATTCGACTTGTTTTATTCGACTATCTTCTAAACACTTTTTATACAAACGCATAATAGTATGCTATCGATGATAAGAAAAAAGATTTGAAGTTATGATTTATGTTTTTCAGTTGTAAGTACACTGATTTTTCTATATTGTGCAACTTGAAAGTGGCTGAACCTCAGCTATCATTAAAACAAACAATTAATATCAGTTAAAATCAAACTTTTTTAATCAGTTGGAGTTCAAGTCCAGTATCAACTCACTAAGGACTAAATGAAAGTCATTTACCACTGTATTGTTTACTTATTTGAAGTACTTATTTGAGGAAAAAAATATCCGCCACTGAAAGATAGTCGATAGAAACTAGTGTAAGGTTAGCTCAAGCATGAAAAAATCCTTGTGCTACCAATGAATGACCAGTTGGACTGCCAAAAGTGAATCAGACAAAAAATAGAGATTTTCTATTTCAATGATTAATGTTTTGTTACTATAAGAAATGCTAAAGTGCTCAGCCCTAAAATCTGGATCACATACAATGAATCCCTGCCATCATTCCCATCATTCCAATCATACCAATCATTGCAATTCAATCTTATCCTCAAATTCACTCTCACTTTAAAAACTTATTTAGAATCAAACCCAACTTTTTCATATTCTTCAAGTTATACCAATGGTTCCGTTTTATAAATCTTTGGATCCGAAATGCATTAAGGAATTAAAAGTTTTATAAACTAAGATCAAAGCCAAAAGGAAAACAATTTTTAGAAAATATGGATCAATACTACTCATCAAAACTTTAATACTCTGTGATTACATATTTTAAATCAAATCACGAGTCCATTGATTCCATCATTCAATATATAATCATGAATTCTATTGCAAAGAATAAAAATGGACTCAATTCTATATGAGTTCATAATAATTATATAATTTTCTATTTGTAGAAAAATGATTGAGTTCATAAAATTCATTTACAAAGTACACAATCGTATAACACACAGGATTTTCTTGTCATGCATTGCATACACTTATATAACAAATATGATTAAATTCTGATAACTTATAATCTTTCCGTATAGAAAGGCTCACATTTTGAGACACGAAAGCGAAAATAGTGAGGCATAGAAAAAGAATTCTATTTTGATTTCATCCAACTGTAAAGCATGTTTGATATTACAAGCATATGAATTGATGGACCAAATTGAATATTTGATGCATTAGATCTAAGGGTGCACCCAGTCGTCTCTCATTCAATAATGGACTCAAAAACTTTCTCATTTTATCAATTCAATAGTGGCGTAGTTAGAGATTTCAAACTTTCTAAAGCTTATCACATATCTGTAATATTATTTTATATAATTGTATCATTTTAATTGTGTTGTCACAAATCTGGCGAATTGAAAATATTTATAAAATTTTGAATAAAATTTGATGTAAACTATGCCGGAATTTGTGTTCATTCATTATCATAGGTCTTAGATTTTTATAAATTGAAGTCATTTTGTTACTCAAAGATCTGAATTTGATTGACAACAATGCAAATCTGCATTTACGCCACTGAGGGATACTCTTGTATCCAGTAAGAGATTTTGATTACTTGTAATGAAAGAAGTATTGAATTACAAACCTGTACACATTTTAGTGAATATTTGTCCACTCGGATGCTTTATTACAGTACCGGTCAGATTACTTAAACTACAGTTGAATCTCAATTCCCAAAACTCTTTAAACCAGGGATTCCTCGAGTTATTTATAGGATTTAAGTTGAAATAATACTCATCAAAATCATCGACATAAGGCGAATATATTCGAACTGATATACCACCGACTGCTTCTTGTTCTAAACCTTGAACCACATCAGGTCTATCAGACCAGCCATCGCTTTAAATTAAAATAGTTTAATCAATAATTACTTCAAATCAACACTTTGTTGAACGATCAATACTTTTAAGTATTGGGAAATTCTCTCTAAAGCTTCTATTGTGTAAAAAGGACTATAATATGAACTTCTGTAAGGTCTTAAAAAACTTTCGATGCATTAAATGACTGTTATTGATATAATTTATAACGATTTTCCAAGAATAATGTCTTATGTCTGCTTCAAAACTCAAAGTTTTCAATATTAATGAGTTCATGTCATTTATTAAGTTTATTGATTGAAGAATAGGAAACTGTCTGTTAGTGCGAAAAATTAATTAATTTAAGTCAAAATATCAGTTTATTTTGAAAATTTGTGATAAAAAGTGTGCTTAACGTTTCATTTTAACAAATATTCTCAAATACTGTGATACTCTTGAGTGACTTCAATATTTGATATCTTATCAGATGTAGTGCTCCTCATTAGATATGCTTGAGCTGAGCTCTCCAGTGTTCTACTAAACTCAACCCTTGACGACCGGGTTGTTATGCTTGTAAACAAATCTTACTATAAGAAACTGTATTAAAGATTTGTTTATAAGCATAACAACCGGTCGTCAAGAGTTGAGTTTAGTAGAACACTGGAGAGCTGTTGTTGAGTTTAAAGGTACTTTTGAGCTGACGAAATCAGCTCAGCTCAATCATGTTCCAGCTCAGCTCAGCACAAATCTACTCAGCTTACAGCTCAGCTCACTCACAGACCCTAAATTTCAGGTTATTCACATTGCATAGATATTAATTAAAATATATTGTTTCCAACTGGGAGTTAAATTTGAAAACAAACAAATCTTAAATTATAAGCTATAGATAGAGAACTTATACTCAAAGAGATAGAATTTATTATGATTGTAAGAAATGGCTGTATTGGGCACTAAATTCTGCTCAATTTATTTCTTGTCAAATATAAGCTCAACATTTTCGACTAAAACAAACATTGAAGTAAGTCTTATGACCCATACCTTCCAACGAATAGGAACTCTCCGCTAACATTCAATCTTTTGGTGGCCTTAAGCAGTCCTCTAACAGTCATTCCTTCACAAAAACAGGCCACTACTCGTGCGTTTCGATAGGGGTGTAAATTGCGAATCACTTCATCAAACCGTTCATCTTCACCAGCACTCGGAGCGGATTCCGTATAAGCGATACATATTCCCACATCTTGTGCCAGACTTTTGAATATTTCCATTAAACTGCTCCCATAATTGCCTTAAGAGATCATAAATGAAAATCTATTTATTTCTATTCGTTCAGAAGAATCTATGAGTGGTTTCAGAAATTTTTATATTTTGTAAGATATGAAACCAATTGCTTATATATTTGTTATAAATATTATATTATTTGATTCAAAAGAAAACTGTTATTGCATTTTGAGTTTATATGTTATCTAATAATTTACATGTAATTTGATTTATTGTAGAAGTTTTATTTTCATCAATATTTAATAATGTTCACTGTCTTTATCTTTCTATTTAAAGTATTGCCAAAACAAAATATAAACTCTCGTTACAATAATATGTAAATTTTCAATGTATTCAATATTTTGATAAAAATTGATCGACATTTAACTCGTTCAGAGCTTTCAAAAAACTTTTATTTAATTTGCATGAAATTGAAATTTTTGAACACAAATAACAATTTCTTTTCGAAAATATATTTGAAAGTTTCGAATAAGGCTTTATTTAAAAAAGAGTTCATTTTTCACATACCGTTTGAAAGTATTGAAAATATATTTTATTTCTCCGATGAATAAATAAAATCAGTTTTTACTCAAACATATTCATGATCTGTGATCAAAAACATTCCATTTGTTTATGCAGAATATACTACAAAGTGTTGTGAAATAACTTAAAGCTCAAACTTTATAAATAAATTGCTTGAAAGCGTCGAACGCCTATTTCAAGAATACATCATATCTTGAAAATCATATCAAACCTTTTAGTGAATAAAAGGCAAATATAAATAGCATAAAATCCCGGTCTTTTTTCTGATGATTTTCATTCAAGGATTTAGTTATAATATTTTTAAACCATTATTATGGTTGACATTATCAGGAAATCTAGTTTTCGTTTCTTGGAATACCAATTGCATTATTTTTAGTGACAAAATTACTAAACTTGATTAAAATAGGAAATGAACTTAAGTTTTCAATGAAAGATATCTTAATTTTTAGGAAATAGATTTAAACTGGTTTCAATTGATTGTTATGAAAATTGGAAAAATAAATCAGAAATAACGCGTTACAAACTTTGTTGATTTTGATTAATCTATTTATAAATAAGAATAATGAATTAGAGAAATGAATTATATATTATATCATTCCTTTCCGAAAATTTCCCTCTCAAGGGATTCCGAGTGAAAAGATAGCATTCGCTCATAACATATTCATAAATCAATAGCAGAGCAATAGCAGAGCAATAGCATTGCAGATATTAAATTAATTTTTCATTGCGAATTAGAAAAGGGAAATAATTCTTAATTTTAAAAGAAGAACAATCTGAAATGCATTTGAAAATCAAAAGAGAATTAGTTTAATTTTTATAGTTTTTATGCAATCGTTTTGAAAAACATAGTGATAGCGAGTAGGGCTTCAACCGGAATCCAGCTCTCAGGTAGAAATGAGTAGGACGTCGGGATCCCGGGAGAAAAAATCATAATGATTTCATTTACTTTTATTCATTTTTCATAGTTTTTATATTAAATTATGATTACGATTTGTGAATACGTAAATAGTTTCAAAATTATAAAAGTGTCTAATAAGTTGATTTTGAGTAGAAAAAGCTCAAACTTTCTTGTTTTCACAAAATTTGTTTAGGTTTTTTAATGTTTTTTTATAATCAAATTTGATGCTATAATTCATGCTTTCAAGACTTTGCGCCTCAAGTATTCAATAAACATCCCATTGAAGAACAATTTCTGATAACTTTATAATTAAAAATGAAGGAATGGGATCCCGACAAATGAGAACTCAATTTGCCGGGAAAAGCATTTGCCGGTTATGTGTTCCTCTAATGGGGAGTCAAAGAAAATAAAACTCACATAAAATCATTTTGAAGCAATTTGATGTTGAAATGAAAGCTTTAAAACATTGTGGAACCGCTGCCACAAAACACGCCAACACTGTTTCAACAATAAGTTATGTTTGTGTTGAAGATGTGATGTAGAAAACTGTCATTATAATGATAGTGTTATATCAATACGCAAAAGCTTTTTTCTGCCATTGAGAAAAGTAAAATATTTATACCAAAGTATAGGCACTAAATCGTTATTCAGTGAGAATATATTCTGCTAATCAAAGGCGTACCCAAAAAATATTCTCTATTCCAGTCGATATTATCACTAAACAAATTGATATTTGATTTATTTGACATGCATTACAAAATGGTTTCAGATTTATTTCGATCGTTTATATCGAAGATAGTCTGATAATAATTTTTTAAGACTATTGACGGTTACGCGACTGTAATGCTGACAATAGGATATCAGTTTCAGTATCTATCAGTTGACGTGAAACTTGTGAGTTAGAGAAAAGGCATGAGAAAACAGAAAATATGTGACAATACACTAATGTAAGAAAGCGAAGATCCCATCACCGCATTTAAAATCACTAAGGATTCAATAGTGGACACTGTGATAAAGCCAATAGAGCTTATGTTACTAGTACTACAACTTACGTGATCGCTAGAATGCACAATAGATCTTAACTTAACTGAAAAAGAGATAGATGTCAATTATGGATATATGAAAAATGAAAGCGCTGTTCAATTTTATAAAACTTCTTCCCATGTAATACACATCAAACTTTCGATCTTTTTCTTCAACTTTTTATTCTTTCTCTTTAATGCGTTGGAAAATGTAATGAAAATTCAACTCAAAGCTATGGTATTATATTATATTTTTTACATTCTTATGAATTTTTCTTTTTGAAACTGTTTCTTAGATTCAAACAAAAATTAAATTAACTTTAGTATAAGATAGCATTGCTATAGCAATGATAATGAAAAAAATTAGAGGGAATTACATAACAAATCTATAGCTAAACCTTATAAGATTTCAAATTACAGGAAAATCTTTGAATATAACAGTGAAATTAATTATTCTAGTATTTGAAATATAATACAATATCCAATTTGGAGAAATTTTAGTATTTGTAATCAATTTCTTAATGTTCAAGTCAAACATCAATATTCAGACAAAAGCTTGATTTAAGAAAGAATGCAATCAAATAAAGAAGTGCTTGAATTTTATTTAATGTAAATTGAATTTTTCATTAACTGAAACTTTGCTAGTCTTAAAATAATGGAATATGAAAAATGCTATTTGAAGACAATAGCTGTTAGTTTAGGAGATGTTAATCCTTAGTAGTCATGAAAACTGATCGTTCACTTTATCAAATGAATAAAAATACTAATTTAATTAGAGTTAAGTTTAAATTTTCTGGAAAAATATAAAGCAAAGTTAGAATTTTGTCTAAAGTGAAATTTAATGAAACAGAATGAATGCCAAAGAAATATATATAAATGAAAATTGATTCCAAATACAATTCATAGAAAATCTTAAATAAACAAATTTTCGTAATCATTGAACAACTATTTATTTGGATACTTGAATAATTAATTAATTTGTCAGTCGATTTCTTTTGTAAACAAGAAAGAAAATAATAATACCAGAATTGATTTTATCCTATCCTAGAATTATTCTTCTCTTAATTCCAAATTCAACCGTTATTTACCGAATCACTTCATATAAGCTTGAATTAGAGCTTAAGAATTAGAGAACTTGAACTATACCTTCAATAGAGAAAAATTAATGAAATCTTATAATAAGAATCCAATTCTCCAACATTTCTATAACAATAAGAAAATCAGATCCTATTTATGATAAGACAGATTCTTTCATTATATGAGTAAAAATTAATTTAGAAAAAAAATTAACTGAAAAAGTATCACAAAACAGATTTATTGTGTGATATATAGAGAGGTAACGCAAATTGCTCTAAAGTAAACCTAACAATGTATTACTTTTTTGCTTCTAAATTGCTTTCGGCTGTCGAGGTCTAAGTCGTATTCGTAATGGGTTTGTGTTGATATGGTCTTGAATACAGGTTTAGAATCCATATAATCAATGTATGTAACAATTCTCTCTTTTTCTAAGAAATATGCTGTAATTTCAAAAGTTGTAAAAGTATCGAAAAATAGTGCAATAGTTTAAGACTTGTGCAGAGCTTAAATCCTTTGGGAGGGAAATAAAAAACTCTAAGCATTTGAGGGCAATAAGTGAACAGATATAAAATTGTTGCAATGGTATGGTATGGATCAGTAAATACTACTGAGAATTCAAGAATAAAACAAAATACTGGTACTTCTCTATCGTTTTATAGAGTATAAAATGCGTGACAAGAATACCATATCCTATATTTTGCAATAATTATCGATCAAATTATTTTATTCAATGAGAATTGAACTAAATTATTGTTAAGTTATTGAACTCTAACACCACATAAATTTGAAAAATTATAGAAATTGTTTTCAAAGGTTTTAGTTAAATGAAATTAAAGTATTCCTTTTATTACTTAAATATTTATAATTATTAAGCATTTGAACTCTGAAAACAGAAAATATTTTAGATTAATGTTTCCATTAAATTAAAATGAATGAAAAGAGCATTACAATGAATAATTTATTTGAATTAAATTGAAAGTTATAATGAGATGCTATGAGACATAAATAGCATAAATTATAATGTTCTGTATCACCGGATTGGCAATTATGTTGATATCAACACTTTTTTTAATCTAAAAAAAATCTTCGGAATAACAGAGTTGTGCACAAATCAATATTTTCCCAGAATTTTCTTTAAAAAAAGAATGAATGTCCATTTGTGATAACATACTATAATTATTAGTGAATATCATGTTTTATATAACCCCAAAAATAGTCTATTAATTATATATATAAAGTATTGTTAACTAAATATATGAGCTCTTAATGGTATTTTAAATAGCCTTAAGATATTAATAAATAGAAATAAATCCTACATAAATATTATAGCATTAATCTCTATATTTTATATACAGATTTTATTAGCTGAAGATAAATGTTTTTAATAAATTATGTTCACGTAAGGTTAAGGTATTATTGAGGTGTCCAGTAATACCTCAAATCATTATTACTTAGGTTCAACATAAATATTAGATTTTATGGATTTGCGCTGAATTCTACTTCATTCAGATAACAATGGCATATAAATGTCAGCTTTAGACAATTCTGATTAAATTTATGGCAAATTAGTTTGTTTCAGTTGAAGCCTTAATATTTATTCTCAAGAGATTATAGTTACTTAAGTGTTTCATCAAGTTTTCTATGCCTTGAAGTTGACAATTTCAAAACGGAAGCACTAATACTTTAAAGTGATGGTGGAAATGGTCAGAAGTTTTTCAATGTGTAGATAAAGTTAAGTTATATTACTATTTATACGATTCTCTATTCAGAAATACCAAATTTATATCTTGAAGTATATTAATAGTGTATTCGGATGGGAGGTTCTCACCAACTATAGTAATTTATATCGAATAACTCTTGTTGTGTAAAAATTCATAATTCAGTGCAACAAAATCACAATCATTTTCGCTTCACCTTTTGATAAGTTCGAGAGTAAACTTCTTCACACAACACAATGATGGCATTTTCTGTTACTCCAAATATCTTTTCGGGCTTTCAATCAAACCTTCCTGCATAACACTTATGTTAAGACCATTTCTTTCTTGAAAAATAAAGCACTGGTGTATTACAGGCAAGTAATTTTTGGGGATAAACTATCAAACTCTATCGATCAATGAATTTGATTTTGTTTTTCTGCATTTATAAGTCAAATCTCATTCGAATGCTTGAAAATCATTTCCATTTATTCAACTATCAATTCATATGTGGAATAAATGCAGTTAAAAAGGAATATTATTCATTCTTACGTTATCCCAAAGCAATGGAATTCAATTTATAACATTCACAAAATAAATGGAAAGCGAATATTCTTTTGTAAATTTTACTTTAATAAAAGTAGCGCAGAATTGAAAAGATTTACATTGCATTTCAAAAGTGAAGGATTTAGATTCAAAAGTCAATTTAAATAACTTTATGAAAAAAAATCCGATTGTATTACATAATATTGAGAAAAAATCGTTGAAAGTCAAAAATAATATATTTACTGTACAAATTAGAACTTTACATCTTTTGGAGAATGGTTTAGAGTTTGATAGGGTTTCTTCAAAATGTCTTCAGAAGCAGTTTAAATATTATGAAGAATATTAATTAAAATTCAATCAAATTTGAAGCCTTGAAACAGAAGTTTTAATAGTTATTTCTGCTTTTGAACTCATTGAACACATTAAAGAGAAATTTATGATTTCTAATTTATATGAATGATTTATATCTCATTTGAATGATTTATTATGAGAGTGTGTCTTAAGCGAGAAAGAGTGAGATTAAGCATCAGCAATAATGTGAGCATAAATTTCGAGCTTAATATTCGCATAAATATTGCCAAAAGCATATTTTTGAAAAATGTTTCTCTATCCAAGCGTTGAAAAAATTCAACATACAAGCTATTATTGTAATTAATATTTGAAAAAGATGAGTGAAAATAATTCAAATCTATATTATTTTCAAAGTGTCATAAAAACGTGCACTTTTGAGATAAAAAATTCTTGGGACGCATGCATAGAATGACTTCAATTTTTCAAGATAACAATTTTCTTTAGAATAAAACTATTTGCTCTATTATCAAACATTTGAATTCAATTACAGTTTATAGCTTTGAAAATAAATTGAATCAATTCTATTTAATTAGGTTATGAAAAATTCTAAACTCGAATTTCATTTCATGAATGATCTTTTGTTATTGTTTGATCAGAAAATAAATGATACAATATTTGAGATCGAAAATAAAATCATGAATTCCCTATTTTGGTTCGAAACGCACACTTTTGAAAAGTCTTCATAAACTTCTTATACAAATATTATATAGTAATTCTGTAAAAAGACAAATAGATTGACGTTTCTATAACTTTATACTTTTTTCTGTTTACATTTTAAAGAATACATTGGCTTTAAGTACTGTAACTTTCGTTATAAGATTTGTACAAAGGCTTACAATTTGAAATTTTTAAAAAATAAATTTTAATTATAAGTTTGAAGAAAATCCTAGAAAAATATTCGAGTTGAAGCCATTAATACAACTCAATAATGAAGATTTTTGAGTTTAATAATTTAATCAAATTTGAATTATGTACATATTTCCCAATGGGATAAAAATTTTGATAATGATATAATTATGAACTGACAGAAAGTACAATTGGCTCCAAAAGAGTTAGAGAAAGTGATTCTAATATGTTTTGAAAGAAGGAAAGTAGTGGTGGTCAAGTACTTGTGTATCCATCAATCTTAAAGCGATGCGTAATGAGGAAAATTTCAAGAATTTGCTCATTCATTAATTAATAGTCCCAAAATTTGTATGCTTTCCCTCATTAATCATTCTGATGTACGCACAACTTCGAGTTTATAAGTAGTTTTAATACTACTGAGGATAAAAAAAATTAGCGAAAGTAATAGTTTGAGAACTCAAAAATTTACATAATAGAATACTGAATTAATTAAAACGTAATGTCAAACATAGTGTTGCACAGGGGGTGAAAAAATTGAGCTTTGAGCTTGAGCTTCAAGCTCAGAAGCTCGAAATTTGAATGAGATGAGCTGCGCTTGTCGTAGAAATCATTTGAGCTGCGCTTCTGAGCTTAGGGTGCAAATTGTCAGATACTGAGTATTTAAACTCAAATAAACCTTTATTCAAAAAATTTTATGATATTATACATCCTATACACCAATTTCATAGTTCAATGCTTCCTATGGAACAAAATTATTCGTAAAGTTTAGTTTGAATTTTAATTGAACTGAATTTGAAGCTCAATGTTTGAGCTTCAAGCTTTACCTTGAGCTGCGCTTATGACTCACATTCTGAACTTGGAGCTTGAGCTTCAAGCCCAGCGCAGCTCACAGCTAGCTTTTGTGCATCACTAGTCAAACATATTTAGTTGTCAGTGAAATTCAGTTTCACGATGCTTTCTATCCATACTTTTTCAACTTTATAGTCAAATTTATTGTTTTTTATATCTCATTCAAAAGCAAAGGGGAGGAACCAAGCATTGCATTTTCGATTTCTCAAAATTCTAGAGGGGCTCAGGCCCCCTCTAGGCCCCCTCTAGGCCTTCCACTTGGGAAACACTGGTTTAAAGAGTTAAAAGAATTACTAAGTAATCATCATATGTTATTCTAACGGTTTGTAAAAGGATTTTAAGTAATTATCTTCAATAGAAAATCTTTAACATAAACGTTTAAACCGTCTTCTGTAACAATAGAAACATCAAAATATAATGCATGCTTCGAATCGTTAGTTTTATTTAACCCTTGGAAAGAAGCTCAAAAATAATGGGTTTGAAAATATATGAAGATTTTTCTGATTCAATAAGAATGAAAAGAGATATTCTATTCATATAAATGGAGGTCATCTTTATCTCCTATTGTCATCTCGATTGAGAGTTTATTCAGGTCTCTGCAGTCATATTTTCACTCTTCGTTTCAGATAAATCTCTGGATCAATCAGAGACTTGCATATGTGCAGAGGCATAAAAAACCTTTAGTAACATATCAGAAACAATCTGGATTTCAATGTTTTTACTCCAAATAACCATTTTAAATCAATTATGTTCACACATTGTTATTATAGTGATCTCATAGTTTTCTATTTCACTTTGAAAACCATTTTTATTATCTTAAATCTTGGCCTTGACTTGTGATCGAACTTTTTGTTAGTAAAAGTATTGCTACGATAAAAAGGATAGAAATTCTTTTTATAGATATAATAAATATTCATTAATTCTCTTAAACCATATGAAACAGTTATACCGTTAGTTTGCGACTCAATCTTTTGAAAATAGACAATACTTTAAAAACTCACAAGAATTCATCGAATTTTAAAACTCAAACTTAAGAAGAGTTTCAAACATGTTTTCAATAAATTTAGTTATGAATAAATTGCATGATACGAATTAACTTATATTTCAAATTTTGTCAAAATTTTCATCTTGAGAACTCATCAACTTTTAACTAGAAGGAGAAAAAGTTAATTTTTAACTTCAAATTATTAGACATTTCTTAGATTTCTTTTGAATATGAATAATATTTTAAATGCAAATTTCTTTATTTTAAATGAAAGAAAAAAGATAAGTTCCAAAAGAGTAAAGTAAGGATCACTTCAACTGAGATTTTTTTCATTATCTCAAAATAAAAATAGAGCTTATTTTGAAACAATTCTTTTCTAATGTAGAAAAACGAAATCTTAACATATGAAACCAAAGTTAACTTTTGATTCTTCTGACAATAACAATAAAGTGGAAAGTTTTTAAAAGTTTTTGATAGAGTTCAAATTAATTTTCAGTTGATTGAATTTTTCTATTGTTTTAGGGACATGTCTAAAGAGCTCGAAAAACATGCTTAAGTACTTAAAGTTTAATTTACTAGTTTAAGAAGTTGATAGTTTTAGCTTTTATTATGCTGTTTATTTCAGTTGAAATATTTCTGCAGCTCTAGTTTTTGTTCTGATATTATAGCAGTCGTATCATTAATAGTGAAATAAAATGAGACATTGCTTTAATGCAAAGGGTTTTTGATAATAAAAACTAAGATATATGTCGGTCAAAGTTAGACTTAGAGAAAATGATTGGAAATAGGAAAATAGGAAAGTGAGCGCTATATTAGTAGGAAAAAGCATTGTATTTTGGTCTATAGTTATCGAAGCATATGAGCCAACACATAGTGAATTACTAGAGCGAAAGAGATAATTTGAGTGAATGAGACCAGTGAAAGCTTCAATGAGGATATGAAGGATAAAATGACCGACAAGTAAACAAGCAGTTCGAAATGCATGCCCTTTACTGCTTCTGATAAATTAAACTCGAATACAACATTCTACTATTGCTAGAAATACTTCTTCTCTCAATTATACTTATACTACAAATCGATTTTAATAGAGTAACTGTGTCTCTATTAGTTCGAGATTAATAATTTTTGATATTATCTCAGACTTTCTGGTCAATAAAAGCTGCTGTTCTCTACTTTTTCTATTGTATGAATAGCATGTTAATGTGAACCCAAAATTTATTGTAAATAATCTTTATTGTTCACATGCAATCAATTCTAAGCCTTAATGTATAGCAAATTTATTATTTGGTTCTGTAAGAAATGGACTCAACTTTTGAATAGAACGGTTTTATGAAAAGAAATTTCCAAAATTTTGCCATTTTATTATTTTCGTCTCTCTCTCTCCCCCTCCCGAAAAGATTTCTTTTAAAGATCATGATTACAGAGCTTGAGTGCAAGAAAGCATTATAATGAAGGGTTTGAGATACCGGTATTTATCTAGGAATAGGAATGAAGAGAAATATATTTTCTAAGTCTACCGTAAAATAGTATTAGTGAAAAAACATAATATCCGCTTCTTATATATTAAGCAAACTTAAAATCCAATGTTGAGCATTGTTCTATTTTTTGTCTTTTCTGTTCTATTAGACTATAGGGGATTGAAAATAGCATTTAGAGCATAAGGATTACATTTTTGCAAGTGTTCAATTGAGTTCGTGCTTTGCATACCTTACTCATCATACTCAATATCAAAAAGAAAGACCTTTCATAACAAATTCCTAAAGCCTGAAGCTTTCATTCATCAAATCTATATCAAAATTCTTACTTTAGGATTAAGAAAACCTACTCTAATATATTCGCAAAATAAGTGCGAAAGAACTATACCTTTTCAAGTGTTCTCATTATTTATTATAATTTGAAAAAAAATCTTCTAAGACTGCTATTCGTTTTGAGAATTTTAAATCATTATTTAATAGGAATTTCTTTTAAAACTTAAGATTCATGGTTTTTTAAGAGTCTTATTTGACAGTCTTTATTACAACTTTATAATAAGATCATGAATTTTGAACTCAATTATTAAAATTTTAATACTTCACGAATGCTTTTCTGATGCCTGAAATACGTGTAAATTCCTGTTGCTATGATTATTATCAAGAAATAACATCATTAAGATCATGAATTCCCGAAATAAGAGCATCTTCTCATCTAAAATGATTTAATTTAAACAATGATGTAAAATAATCACTAATATATGAGCTAAAAATCTAATTTTGTTATAAATTTTCATGAAATAATAACTTTCTAAAATTAATTGAATAGTTCTCTTGATATTTTTCTCATAATATTATATTATTATGAATGCAATAAGAGAGAAAGGATTGCGACATCTTTGGTGTTATGTAGTCTCCGGGGTTTCATATAATTTATTTGTCGCAAACAACATAGCTCTCAATTTCCTCTTGGCATCAATTTTGGTGTAAGAGTTCTGGCTTTAAATAAATACAATGACTTTATGGATCAAATATGCAACATTTCTGCGAAGGGATTTAATAAAATATAAATAATCTAATTCGATAAAAGTTTAAAAGTCAATTCTGTCAAATCGACTTGAAATTGTAGTTCAGTTCTCGTTCAGTTCAATTAACTTTTCAGATTTTTATTAAATATTATTATATATGCATGAAATTTGAAACAATTTGAAAAATACTCAGAGTTTTCTAATAAAATAAACAAAATTTTGTTGAGGATTTTCTGTTTCAAAAAACACCATAAGTTTTGAGCTCAAAGTAATAAATACTTATATCGATATTTTGGATTTTAATCGAAATAATTATTAATATTTTTACCAGATCTTGAATGAGTGACCGTTTAAGTAATGTTTGACAGATTTTGTCTCAAAAATTTAATATAATTAACATCTTTATAGATATATTCCATTAAAATTGAAATAGTGATAGAAATGGAATTTTACGCATAAATAATTTATGTTTGAAATACTTTATGTAATTTGGAAACTCTAAAACCTAATTGGATTCGAAAAAATTTGCCATCACTGGTTGTCGGTCTGTCTGACAGCTTATTTACTCAGAAAGTGGCTGAACGATTACAACCAAATTTTTGATAAAGAGACTAACTAGATTGATGATTAGATTTTCAAAAATGAGTAGTTATAAAGGTATTCGATATTAAGTTTCAAATGATAAATTGTCGAATTTTCTAAATTCCGATAAAATTTCAAATTTATGTATTTTGGCCGTAGAATTGAAATATAAAAGTATTTATTTTTTGGAAAATCGATGTTTTTCGAGTTATTAGACCTAAAATTGATTAAGCCGGACTTCGAAGAAATTGAGTAATAAGTTAGGATTAAATTCAATTATACTGTAGAATGTAAATAAGAAAGAAGTTGTTTGTTTTTAATTGAATTGTCGAACGCGTTTATTGTTGACCACTTCTCCGCCCTTATTCGAAGTGATACATTGACTCGTATTTCTGCTTGCCATTGGGCCGAATAAACTTCGTTATTTTATTCAGATATTCTGTGTGAATCATACCGCGCAAATATCCTGTATATTGTTTACCCTATACTTATTAATGTTTATATAAGATTTATTAACATTCATAGCCTAAAGCTAAACAGTTCTACTGTATCGTTTATTTCTATTAAATTAATATGTTATTATTAATGCTAATAAATTGAAAATATTTGCAAATCTACCTAATATTATTTTCATTGAAAAATTTAACGATTCAACTAATTAGAGTTTCTGTTATCAAATTCTTATATAAGAGATCAATGAATTTTTTCCAATTTCAATATGCATTATAAAAAAATCGAACAAATCTATTATAAGTATTTAGTCCTTCAATTAGACTAATGAAAAAATATTTATGAAGGTTTGCTTCAACTTGTGATCAATTCAAACAATGAAGTGGAAAATAGCTTTGATTTTGGTTTACTGAATGTTTGATATTATCACTAAAGTTACGAAAATTTCTGCCTTTAAACAGATAAGTTTTAATCAAAGTAAGCTTAATGTGTACACTTGCTTTTCATACTCTTCCAATTTGGAATATCTCTACAGAATGAAAAGAAACTAATAAAATACTTGAAAGAATGTTTTCCTCTGATGCGGAAATTTAGATATGTTTCCATGTATTTAACATTACTATAATATGTTTTATTGCTCAATAACATTATTACTAACTCAAAATATCAACAGTAAAATAAACTTGATGAAGTTATCAGAATGAGGTTCATGTAAAAAGACAGACCATAAAAGGTTCCCTAAAAACTACATAATATAGATTTTGACGACAATACCGCGATCATAAACCGCGCGGTGAATTCACGCAGTCATTATCTCGACAGTTAAAATTGTGAATAGATTGATGTAAAAGGAGTTATGATCTGTGTATCCAAGCATATGATCTTAAATAATTGAATTGTTATTATTCAAAGTTGAATACTATGCAGAAAACTAATTTATTATTGTGTTTCCGAATCAAGATGTCAATATCTTATTTGTTTTCGAATGTATTAAATTTCGATTGTCAAGCAATACAATTAATGTTTGAATAAGATATTTTTCATCGCTATCTTTCCAATATAGTAATGAACTGCAGTATATACTACTTACCAACTGAACCAATTCATTAAATGCGCGCATAAGAACCGTGCGATTGTTCGACTACAATAATAGAAAGCTTTGTACAGCTAAATAAGGAATTATGAAGAGATAATATCACATATAAATATCTAAATAGACATATACATGTATTATTTCAATATTCCTTTTAGTGAAACTCAAAAATCGACTGAATAATAATTATTAAGCAGTGAAGGCACTTCTCAAATAAATCTTCAAAAACTTTAAGAACTGCTAAAGTGAATATAAAATTTATATTTTTATGATAATGTAAAAGATATTGAGAATAAGCCATTATTGAGAGAGTGAATGGATTAAGAAAAAGTGCACTTTTTATGCATTAGTGACACAATCATCTCTTCACTGAAAGTTGAAATACTCCTCCCCTTTGACTGTCTCAAAATGTGGATAATGAATAGCAGTTAGTGATTAAGACTAAAGAATTAGATTAGTTTATTGATGATGTTCTGTAATGCACGGAAATGTATTTTAGAGACTACTTAAAGTCTTTTGGGATTCTTATAATATATTTTGAATACTTGTGTTCCTTTAGTAGCTTCTAATCAAATGAAGTAAAAGGATTATTAACTGTTGAAATGAATATATAAAAGATTTTTCAGACTTTTGCAGAGATTTTCTTATAATACCACTTGAATGGCATAAGAGTTTGAAAGGAGAAAAGTTATCAAAAATATAGTACGATATGGAAAACAACTTTATGAATGAGAACTTATGATTGAGACTTAGAAAGTACATCATGAAGTGATATTTTTCTTCACATTTCTGAACTAATAATAATGATTATATTTTATTCTCATTAATACAGCTGTTTTCCATAGTGTGAGATATTTTGAAAACTTTCTCTTCGCGACAGTACTTCCCATTTATTGTTGAATCGCAGACTAATTTTCAAAGTAAGGGTCAAACTTATTCGTTCAATTTAGAAAAATGCTGAGAATTCAAATTTATTGTTATTTATATCATTTCGACTTCATACAGGGTGTAAAATATTAGACTCCGTAAAAATAAAAGTTAATAACTTTAATTATTTGGTCGATTTGTGAAATTTTTTTTTATTTGAAAGTAGATAAATGGGGGCTTTTTTAAGCTATGGTATTTTTATAATTTTAGCACCTCCGTGATTTATATTTATGAAATATTTAACATTAGTTTCTA